>JAHRIG010000060.1:16197342-16272759 GCA_020311275.1 Eira barbara
GAGGAAGACACAAAGAAATGGAAAAATATTCCATGCTCATGGATTGGAAGAACAAATATTGTGAAAATGTCTATTCTACCTAAAGCAATCTACACATTTAATGCAATCCCTATCAAAATCCCATCCATTTTTTTTAAAGAAATAGAACAAATAATCCTAAAATTTATATGGAACCAGAAAAGACCTCGAATAGCCAAAGGAATATTGAAAAAGAAAGCCAAAGTCGGTGGCATCACAATTCCAGACTTCAAGCTCTATTACAAAGCTGTCGTCATCAAGACAGTATGGTACTGGCACAAAAACAGACATATAGATCAATGGAACAGAATAGAGAGCCCAGAAATAGACCCTCAACTCTATGGTCAACTAATCTTCGACAAAGCAGGAAAGAATATCCAATGGAAAAAAGACAGCCTCTTCAACAAATGGTGCTGGGAAAATTGGACAGCCACATGCAGAAAAATGAAATTGGACTATTTCCTTACACCACACACGAAAATAGACTCAAAATGGATGAAGGACCTCAATGTGAGAAAGGAATCTATCAAAATCCTTGAGGAGAATGCAGGCAGCAACCTCTTTGACCTCAACCGCAGCAACTTCTTCCTAGGAACATCGCCAAAGGCAACAGAAGCAAGGGCAAAAATGAACTATTGGGATTTCATCAAGATCAAAAGCTTTTGCACAGCAAAGGAAACAGTTAACAAAACCAAAAGACAACTGAAAGAATGGGAGAAGATATTTGCAAATGACATATCAGATAAAGGGCTAGTATCCAAAATCTATAAAGAGCTTATCAAACTCAATACCCAAAGAACAAATAATCCAGTCAAGAAATGGGCAGAGGACATGAACAGACATTTCTGCAAAGAAGACATCCAAACGGCCAAGAGACACATGAAAAAATGCTCCACATCACTCGGCATCAGGGAAATACAAATCAAAACCGCAATGAGATACCACCTCACACCAGTCAGAATGGCTAAAATTAACAAGTCAGGAAATGACAGATGCTGGCGAGGATGTGGAGAGAGGGGAACCCTCCTACACTGCTGGTGGGAATGCAAGCTGGTGCAACCACTCTGGAAAATAGTGTGGAGGTTCCTCAAAAAACTGAAAATAGAGCTACCCTATGACCCAGCAATTGCACTACTGGGTATATATCCTAAAGATACAAACGTGGTGCTCCGAAGGGGCACATGCACCTGAATGTTTATAGCAGCAATGTCCACAATAGCCAAACTGTGGAAAGAGCCTAGATGTCCATCAACAGATGAATGGATAAAGAAGATGTGGTATATATACACAATGGAATACTATGCAGCCATCAAAAGACATGAAATCTTGCCATTTGCGACGACGTGGATGGAACTAGAGGGTATCATGCTTAGCGAAATAAGTCAATCAGAGAAAGACAACTATCATATGATCTCTTTGATATGAGGAAGTGGAGATGCAATGCGGGGGGGTTGGGGGGAGGTAGGAAAAGAAAAAATGAAAAGATGGGATTGGGAGGGAGACAAACCATAAAAGACTCAATCTCAAAAAACAGACTGAGGGTTGCTGGGGGGAGGGGGGACGGGAGAGGGTGGTGGGGAAATGGACATTGGGGAGGGTATGTGCTATGATGAGTGCTGCGAAATGTGTAAACCTGGCGATTCACATACCTGTACCCCTGGGGATAAAAATACATTATATGTTTATTAAAATGAAAAAAAAAAAAGAAAAGAAAACCTTTAGGCCCATAAGACTACCCAGATTATTTCCTCGGAGCCTGTTTTTTGCATTCTCCCCCAACCCCCTCTCATCTCCACCACACCATCCCCATGTCCCCACCCCCACCTCTATAAAGGCTGAGGCCTCTCTCACTCCCTGGGCTCTGAACATTCCCTGGTAGCATGTTCCTAGGGACTCAGGGACAGGACCTCTGGAGCCTGGCTTTCTGGAGAGAGGTCAGCGGGGACACCAGTTAGCAAATCCTCTCTCCCAAGTGGGGGTGGCTGCCATGCATAAAAGACCCCTGTCGTGCTCCATAAATGTCACTTTACTCTTTTAGTCTTGAACAGGGAGTGGAGCCATCATCCTGACCTGGAAGCCAGCCTCCCTGTCTGTGTCTCCAGGAAAGAGTCACCATTTCCTATCAAGCCACAGCCAATGGGCATGGAGAAACACCTTGGATCTGGATAAAACCTGGACAAAGACTTGAACTCCTTCTATCTCACATCCCTACGTTGGCCCCCACCATCCCAGCCTGGCACAGCAGCAGGAGATGTGGAATGGACTAAACCTTCAGCATCAGCCCAGAACCAGGGCGTGCACTGCCCACTGGGTTTCTAGGGAAGCTGCTGGCTGCCAGGTAGTCAGGATCGTGTTCCAGAGAGATGCAGGACATGCGGAGCCCCTGACTGAAAAGACAATTTTTTTTTTCTCTATGGATACTGGCAGCCTTCTACTTCAGTGAACCTCTGCTGACTTTCAGAGGCCCCTTCTGGGCCTCTCTGCTCTCCCTGCAGCTGGGGAAGGCAGCTCTGCCTGCCTGCATGGGCCACCAATGGCCTGGAATGAGCATGCCCTAGGACAGCCCTTAATTGTGACTGATGGGAGCAAGTGGATAAAACACCCCAACTCCCTACCTCCCAGCTGGAATCACTCAAAAACATTTTCCCCTTGTTTCCATGTGGGGTTGAGATCCAGGCACCGTCACTCACAGCTGCCGTGCTGATGGGCAGTTTACTATCCATCTTCTCCCTGTCTCACTCCGCTCTTCCCTTCCAACATCTCCTGTACCTCTGTAATACACTGCCTGCACAGGACGCCTGAGCATCTTAGAGAAGGTTCTGTATATGTCTGGTAGGTCCATTTGGTCTATAGCATTGTTCAAATCAACTGTATTGATTTTCTTTTTTTTTTTAACTGTTTATTAATTTTCTATATGGATGTTTTATCTACTATTGAAAGTGGGGGTGTGAAAGTCTCTTCTATGATTTTGTTTCACTCAGTTTTTCCCTTTGTATCTGTCAATATTTGCTTTTCGTGTTTATGTCTCTGATGTTATGTGCATATAAAGACATTACTGTTATCTTCCTGTTGAATTGATCTTTCATCATAACAATTACCTTCTTTTCCTCTAGAGACAGTCTTTGACTTAAAATCTATATTGTCCCATATAAACATAGCTATCCCTGTTTTCTTTTGGTCACCATTTGCATGGAATACCTCTTCCCATCCCTTTGCTTTCAGCCTGTGTGTATCTTCAAGTGTAAAGTGAGTTTTTATAGACAGCGTGTCTTTGAATCTTGTTTTTAAATTCCATTTGGCTACTCTATGCCTTTTGAGTGAGGAAGTTTAATCCATTTATATTTATAGTAATTACTGATAGATGAGAGCTTACTATTGCCATCCTGTTAATTGTTCTGTTGGTTTTGTAGTTGCTTTGTTACTTTTCTATCTTCCTTTGTTATTTGATTTTTTTTTTTTTTGTAGTGATTTCCTTTGATTCTTTCCTCTTTTATCTTTTGGATATCTATTACAAGTTTTTCTTCGTGATTATATCAAGGTTTATATGAAATACTTGCGGTTATAACTATTTTACATTGATGATAACTACAATCACATATAAAAACCTTCCCTTGTACTACCCCCATATTTTGTTCTTTTACTCTGAGTTTACTTTTTTTTTTAATATGAAGGTTAAACTAATAGAAAATTTTTAAAAATCTTTTTTAATGTTCATTTTTATATTAGGGTTAAGAATATTTTACATACCACCAGTACAGTATTATGTTTTTGCCTATATATTGGCCATTTTCCAGTGAGATGTATGTTTTCATATGATTCACATTTCTGTTACTGTGTTTCCTTTCATTCCTGGGGGGCCGGGGCCCAGGGTGTGGTATGGAGGCTCTGGCCAGGGTACAGGCTCTGAGGCAGGCTCTGGGCAGCTCCATCAGACGCCATTCATACTGAGAAAGGTTGTGGGAGTCCTCAGCTATGAAGGCTGTGACATCCACAGTGGTGCTGATGGCCCCCCGCCACTGGGGAACATTGCTGGTGTCCTCCGCTCCTTTTCCTCCAAGGGGAGAATTCATACTCAAAGGGGTTCCTCTTGGTGCTAAGCTGCGGTGGTCTGGAGGGTGGGGTGACACAGGTAAAATGCTTCCCACACCTTCTAAGCAGCCATCCTCTGTGTTTGTGCTCCCCTGGTTTCTTCCAGCTTCTTAATCGCATTGTGGAACTCTCTCAGAGCAATTTTTGTCCCTAAATGGCCTTAAATCATTGTTTATGCAAGAGGACAAAGGGTGGGACCTCCTCATCTACCATCTTGCTAATATTACATTCCACCATAAAAATAGTTCTCCAATTCATTTAGGGACAGCTTTAGAAAGTTAGCCAGGGAGGTTACAAACAACAATGCCTTTAGTATGGAGCTTCTTTGAGCCCCATTTGTATTCATTTCTTATGGCTGTTGTAACAAATTATCTAAATGGGGTGGCTTAAAACAACAGAAATGGGGGCACCTGGGTAGCTGAGTGGGTTAAAACCTCTGCCTTCGGCTCAGGTCATGATCCCAGGGTCCTGGGATCGAGCCCCGCATCGGGCTCTCTGCTCAGCAGGGAGCCTGCTTCCCCCACCCCACCCCCTGCCTGCCTCTCTGCCTACTTGTGATCTGTCAGTCAAATAAATAAAATCTTTAAAAAAAAAAAAACAAACAAACAGAAATGTATTTTTTCATTGCTCTGCAGGCCAGAACTCTGGGCCAAGGTCAGGGTACGGCAGGGTCACGCTGAAGTCAGAGGTTGTAGGGGAGAATCCATGCCTTACCTTTCATAGGTTCTTACGGCTGCTGGTATCCCGATCCCCACCCCATCTTCACTAGCCCTCGTCCGCTGCTGTCTGTGTTCAACTCCCTCTGCCTCTCTCTTAATAGGTTGCTTGTAATTGCATTTACGTTAATTAACCTTTTTCATATCAGGTAATGTTTTCGATTGTAGGAGTAGGATCTGATACCTTTGGGGGCCATGACTGCTGCCTGTTCTACTGTTGCCGTATCAATTCTCTGTGAACACACACCTCTCTCTCCCTCCCATGTTCACAGGCATTTCTCTAAGCATATCCAGCAGCAAGTATGTCCAGGCTCAGAGGGGCACACAAAGGAAGACCTTTCTCAGGATTTTTTAAAATGACCTGCTGTGTCTTCCATTATCTTGCAGAAAAAAGACATTGCCAGAGACAGCCCTTAACCATCTAGGGAGAAGCTGTCTCTACAGAGAAGGTCATGGGCTATTACCCTTTGGACCTCTGATTGTATGTAGGGGCTGTGGTCCTCAGCTGTCATGGAGGATATTTGTGGCCACGGTCTCAAATATGATCCGTGTTTGTCTCCCTTTTTAATCCTTTTTTACTTACTGGGAACAGTGTATTTGATATTGGCTGAGTGACACACCTAAATCGCCCAAAGTATGGAAATGACTATAATCTGGCTATATTTTTCTTAAGCTCATGAGACATTTTGAAACCTTTTGCAAAGTCTGGGGTAAGAATCATTTTTCTGGACATATCTTGGGTCAAGAGATGGGAGAAAGCTCTCGATTAGGAATATAATCTTACTGTTTCTCTGATTTGTGACACATAAATCAAGTTCTTACATGCCTGCCCCTTACCTGATCTCAGCTACTGACGAAAGCTGCTAGTTAGAAGGATCCACTTTCCCACCAATTCATACATCTTTCCCCTCCAGGACAGGCTTCAGGGATTTGGGGAAATGTCTTGTTATTATATTACAGTGATGAATCAGGCCAGTGGTGGCCCGGGGAGGCTCCATGTGACCCAACCACTCAAGTGCCTAGCCAAGAACTCGGGGCTCCTTGTAAAACATCATCTCCAAAACATCTCCAAATCAGCTGATGCCCTGGGATCACATTGCCATGAGAGTGCAGCCCCTCCAGGCTACACTCTCATGGAAGGGTTGGAAGAACCCCTTCCACCTGAGTGTCTTCCTCACCCTCACTCCTTCTCCAGGACCGGGGAAGAGAGGCACTGGAGAAAGATAGGAGCTTCTGGTGGGGACACAGGACAGGGCTATTGGCCCTTGGCCCTTGGACCTAGAGATATGAATATTGAAATATTTTGTTCCTACTTTCAAGGAAGCCACTGTCTATTAGGGAAGATGGACCCCTAGATACATAAATAACTAAGTACTCATGAATACATACATGTTACAGCTTAACTGAGATGTGCTGTGGTTATAGTGAAAATGAGATGAGGGTGTGGAGGAAAGAGGGGCACTCACTGGGGGAGTTAGGGAAACTGCACAGAGAGGAGAGATTTCAGAGAGGAAAAGGGATTTTCAGGGGGACAAGGTTGGGGGGAGAGGATTATCTTCTGCAGGCACAGGGTGAGGCAACACTCACTGCTGATGTTCTTCACTCCTTAGGGCATCACGGGACCTTCCTCCCTCTTCCCCAAGAGCCAGGGGTGAGGGAGAGTTACTTTTCTCTCCTAAGAACCATGTTTCTCTCCAAAGATCAAACTGAGATCCTTTCTGAATGCCTGATTTTTTTAGACTTTGCCCAACTATGGGGAAAGTCTCACTCTTCTTTGGATGCTGAGGAGTTTCTAAATTTAGATGGCTGAGAATCTGTTTCCAGTAGACAGGGTATCTACCATGAAGAAGAGGATGACTTTTATTTTATTTTATTTTATTTTATTTTATTTTATTTTATTTTAGTAGGCTCCACACCCAGCAGGGAGTTCAACATGGGGCTTAAACTCATGACCCTGAGATCAAGACCTGAACTGAGATCAAGAGTTGGACGCTTACTGACTAAGCCACCCAGGCACCCCAAATAGGATGATTATTGAAGAGCTTTCACCAGGCCAGGGACACTCTGTGCAAATCCATCCTTCACCTTCCACTCCTGTCTCCCTCAGAGGCTGTCCCACTTGCCTGCGAGGCCAGTGCTCTTAGAGCAGTGAGCTTAGCCCTATCCCATGCTAGCACAACACCCACACCCAGGTCCCACCAGCCCACGTCAGCAGCTCTGGGTCTGGAGCTGGTCTCCTGCTGCCTACTAGTGGGTCTGCAGTAGGGGAAGGTGCACGTTCTCCCTGTGGGCAGTTTGCTGATGTCCCTCTCCACTCTGAGTCTTTGGCGCCTATACAGGGCTGCCATCTAGAAACCAGGGGGATATCCAGTGGTCACACAGCCCCATCTTCATCTCTAACCATATCAGTTTCCTTGTTTGCGTTCAACGCTCCTCAACATGTAGATTCCTCCTTGGTCATGAAAGATTCTTTTGTAGAGCCAACAAAAGATTTTACTTCCAGTGAGGAGACAATAAGCTATTCCTGAATGTCTCCTTAAATTCCTGAGGGATTCTAAATGCCAGTAGCAGGATTGTTCTGTTTCCCAGAACTCAAATTCTCTAAACAGTGGTAGGTTCTAGAAGCAAAACAGTCAAGGTGACCACAGGTCTGTGTGCTGCCCCTGGGGACTTGCCTATTACCTCATTTCCCTGTGTTTTGTTGTCTTTAGCTGACCAGGTCTCCCTTAGGGAGGCTGATGACAAAGAGACAACCAGATAGACAGACAAAAAGAAAGGGACCAGGTTGAACCATACAAGCATGTTCTGGGGAGGTGGCTAGGAGGACACTGAAAATATCTTCCCAACATCTCAGGAGGTCCCCCCAAAACTTCATCCCTGTTGTCCTTTCTGGGTCCTGTCCATGAGACCTTGGAGTTACAACCTTGCCTTGGCAGGCTGAAGAAGTGTCCAGAAGATCCAACCTGAGATCCTGGGGCTGCTCTAGCTTCCAACACACAGGAGAGAAGGCATAGACTACCGCTGCAGTCTCCAGGGACAGGAGACACCATCCCTTCTCCTGACACATGGATTAGACACAGTGCTGCATTGCTGGGTCAGCAACATGTACCCAAATTCTCTCTGTGGGCATCTGGCTTCTCATACTAACTCTTTTCTTCAATCCCAACTTAACTTAAATTTTAAGTACCAGTCTTTGTTGTGGTGTCTATTCAGAAATACACTCTCAGTGATGAAGCAGTTTGGCTTGACTATTTTGTGTTATCTGTCTGGTCTGCATTTCAATCAATGGTTAACTTGGCATCTAGTTAGAGCCCGAAGCAGAACAAGCCCCCGTGTCTGTAACAGTAGATCCTGGAGTGATCACTCTGTAGGCAGCTGGCTGTCTCCGGAGAGGATCCCTGTGAACAGGCCAGCCTCCCTTGTCCCCCTCAGTACAGCCTCGGCTCCCATGGGACCAGAGGCCCCTCCATCACCTCTACCACCTCCTCCAGCAGCAGGAGAAGTGAGCCTGCCAGCCCCGAGAGGCAGAACAGAACAGCTCTGTCAGGCCTTCAGACATGCAAATTGACTCCATGCAGACCTGTGCTTCTTTAACCCTGGAGTAGGGGCCAATCCAGAACAGCCCTGACCACTATCTACCTGCCCAGCCCCATCCTTCTTGCCCTTTGGTCCAGAAGCAGCAGATTCAGGGCACTCTCCAAGATGAGCCTCCAGGCCCAGCTCCTCTTTCTCCTGATGATGGGCTTTCAGGGTAAACATGTTTCCCACTGCTGAGGGGGAACTGGCCCTTTAGCCTTTGACGCAGAGACCATGTGCTCAAAAGGGGCTTTGGGCAATTATAGTGGGTTATTTAGTGTGATTTTGACTTAACTCTTGGTGGGAAATCCGGGCACAGAGCCCAAGGCTGACAATGAGGAAGAGGCATAAATAACCTTGAACCTGCCCTTGGTCCCCTGAGGACCAAAGAGCACTCTGTCCATGTTCCCAACCCATGTCCACCCTGCCATTGGAGGCTCACTGTGGACCAGTTTAGGCTATAAGGGAGGGACATCCATCGGCCCCTCATGGAGGGGAGGGGCTGTGACCTGTTGGGTCACTTTTCACAGCTTGCCTTGGCCCAGAGGACACATTAACAGAGAACTGGGTGAATTCTTGGACACAGGCAAAGGTGGGAAGGCCCCGGGGCACTTGACTTTAAATTTCTATCAGGTTTAAGCCCGGCATGGTTCTTCTGAGGAATGATGTTTCCTTGAAGCCTTCGACAAGTAATACACTGGGTTGCCCAAATGGGGTGTCTTTGCAGGCTGTGGGGGGCGGTTCGTCCTGACTCAGACCCCAGAGACCCTGGCCGCAGCTCAGGACAGCTTCATCTCAATCACCTGTAGAAGTAGCGTGGAGGTAGGAACCTCCATGGCCTGGTACCAACAGAAACCCAACGAGGCTCCTAGGCTGCTCATCTTCGGGGCTTCTGCCCAGGCAGCTGGAACCCCGTCCCAGTTCTGGGGAAGTGGCTCTGGCTCTGACTTCTCCCTCAACATCCACGGAGTGGAGGCTGAAGATGTGGGAGTGTATTACTGCCAGCAGCACTTCCGCTGGCCTCTCCCAGTGATAGGTCCCCAAACAAAAATACCCTTCTGGGCTGTGGATGCCAGTTGTTGTACCAACACACCTGCTCCCTGCAGGCAGCCACAGCACGAGAGGAGTGATGTACCCAGGTTTTAGATTCCAGCCTCTCAGAGTCTATGTCTTCTGACCTGGTGCAACAGGGGCAGGTTGGAGAGTTACTGCGCAGGTTGAGAGAGCCAAGCGGCGATCTAGATGGAAGCTTCAGATGGACTCACTTATTGCTGTCCTGTTATCTATTACAGCCTAACAGAGCACCCTGAAACTTAAAAGCTTCAAAGAACAACAACTCATTATTTCTCATGATGCTGTGGGTTGGCGGGGTGATTTCTCTGCTGGTTTGCCGGCCCTCACTCATGCAGCTGTTGTCTGTTGGAAGATCAGCTGAACTGAAAGACCTCAGTTTGTCTCACCCCATGTCTGCCAGCTGGTGCTGTGGGCTGGGAGCCTCGGGTCTCCTCTGAGTCACAACAAGGGAAGGGGTGGTTAGAGACCTCCACCCCCAGGTGCAGGCTCTCAAGGGCTGAACGGACCGTAGAAATTTACAAATTAATAATAATGTAAGTTTTATTATCACCCTCCACTGGCAATTGTGAATACTTCTCCCCATCTCGCATACCCTGTCACACCACTGAATGCTCCGGCCAGCTCCCCATGATAATGAACTTTCATGTTTACAATGGACAGCTATGTACTGTCATTACCCAGAGCCCATCTTGGTGCTATTTTTGTCATGCATTTTACTTTTACATATGTTTTAAAACTCACGATATATTCTTTTTTTTTTTTTTAAGATTTTATTTATTTATTTATTTGATAGAGAGAGACACAGCCAGAGAGGGAATATACAAGCAGGGGGAGTGGGAGAGGGAGAAGCAGACTTCTGGCCGTGCAGCGAGCCCAATGTGGGGCTCGATCTCAGGACCCTGGGTTCATGACCTGAGCTGAAGGCAGACGCTTAACTACTGAACCACCCGGCACCCTGAACTCATGACAAATTCTTATTCATATTGCTTTCAAGAGTCAATTGCCTTTCAGGAAACTGCAGATCAGAAGACAAGTCTTTTATATGGACCTTTATGGAATTTACCAGTTCCGGTGCTCTTCATTTCTTTTGTGTTTCCATCTTTTGTGTTTCTTTTGTGAAATTTGTCTTCTGCCAGAACTTCCCTTTTTCTTTCTGTGGAGCAGGTCTGATGGTGACAAATTATCTGTTTCTCTTTCATCTTTATATGGCTTTATTTCACCTTTATGTCTGAAGGTTATATTTACCGGAAATAGAATTCTAAATTAACATATTTTTCCTTCAGTGCTTCAAGATGCTGTCCTGTGGTCAGCTATGCCTGAGGTGGGCAGTCCTTTTTCTTGTTCCCTGATACCTTTTCCCCACCCCCCATCCAGATTCTTTTAAGGTTTTCTCCTTATGCTCAGTTTTCATCAGTTTGACTAGGATGTGCCTAAGTGTGATTTTCTCTGTGTTCATCCTGTTCGTGGGTTGTTGAACTTCTGGGATCTGTGGGATGACTTTTTCATCTGCTTTGGAGAATGTTCAGTCATTATTTGGCTCATAGTTCTATGGACTGTTGAAGGCTGGCTGGCTGTAGGCTGCTCTTAAATAGCTTTATCTTTGGCAGCTGGACTCTTGTCCACATGGTCTTTAATCTCCCAGCAGCCCTGTCAGGCCCTATTCACAGGGAAGTTGTGGGGCTAAGAAAGTAAGGAGGAATTATGCAAGATCTCTTGAGCCTAGCCTTGGAGCTAGAACAACATCCTGTCTGCCACATTCTATTGACCAATGAAAGTCACAGGCTAGCCCAGAATCAAAGGCTGAGCATATAGCCTTTACCTCCTGATGGATGGAGCTGCAAAGGGCTGTGGCCACAGGCAGAGAGATCACTGGGAGGAAGAATCCTTGAGGGCCAAAGACAGACAGCACAGTACCCACACTGTAGCCCGAGGAACCAGATTCACTCTGCAGGGAATGCAGTGGCTTCAGTCTGGAGAACACTGGAGACACCTGAGTCATGTTTACTCTCTGGGGCTAGAGGGGGTATCAAGCTGACCAAGTGCCCAACCTCTGAGTCCATGACTCCAGACACACTCACCATCAGCAGCCAGCCAGTGACTTGAGTTTACAAACCACAAAAAACGAGGAGAGGCTTCTATATTTTTCGTTTACGAAGTGATTGATCAATGTTCTGGAACCCTAGGCTAGTTCTGTAAAAGTCATAGATTCTGTGTAAAAATAGCAACTCGATGCCTTTGTGATACTGGAGATTTTTTCAAATACACAACTTGCTTTCACAACTTGACATCTGTGAACACAAACCTAATGCGCTCACGCTAGTCACCCAGGGAGGCCTTGTGGTTCTAGCTGTTTCCTCTTAGGCAAGGGGACTTCTTGGTGTCTCAACAGCTGATGAGCAGAAGGGTTTGCTGAGCTCATAGTAAAGGTGATCACTCTTTCCTTGATAAAATAATAATCTACAACCTTCAAGAGTAGTTACTGTACAAGATGGTGGGCTTGTGGCTTCCTTCCTGCCTTATCTTTTTTTTTCATTCTTTTGGGTTTTTTTCCCTTTGTACATCTATTTTGATAACATTATTTTGAATGTTTAGAGCCTCTCAGAACAAGCTGAATTGTGATATTTTAAAATTTATGTATCCAACTTCATGTACAATTTTGCTAAGTTTATAATTAGAAATTGTACTCTTAGATGCATCAATTAATTTTTATGTGAACTTTTGAGCCATTTAATTTCTATTAAGCCAAAAGCATGTTTTAAGTTTATTAAACATATAGACTCTATTTTTAAATTAAGAACATTATACATTATAAATTTACACAAGGATTTCCGAGTAATAGCAGATAAGCATGGGAGTTAAGGACTCCTTTTTTCCTATGGGACTAGAATGAGGAAAAAACACTTTGTGCCTTGAATGCCTGCCATGGTCAGGAGGAATGTGATGGGATGAAGGGAGTGGTTAATGGGCATCTTAAGACTTTAAATAAGAGAACTTATTTCAAAGATTAAAAAATCTGTACTAAAAGAGAGATGGAGTTGGGCTTTTCTCAGGAAAACAGATGCCCTCCTAGAATTTCCAAATAATTTGGTTTTAGTCCAGGGTATTATAGGGTTGAACACTGGGGAGTCTGAGGAGTGAAGGTCAAGGAAACCACTTCCAGAGTTCCTCAAATCAAGAAATTCCTGCATCATGGAAAATCTGCTACAAATAATTTTAGTAGCAGCTCCAAAGAAGATGAGTCCCCAAAGATATCTCAGAAGCCTTGATAAACCTCAAGAGTTTCAAGAAACCCATCTGTGACCTGCATATGCTTTGGTCCATGATACCACTGGAGAGTAAATTTTTCCCATGCTATTCCAATTTTTAGATCTTACACAAAGACCTTCTATTAACCAAACAAAGTCTTGAGTCATAGGGGAAAGAGATTGTGGGAAGTGATGCAGATGGGACTGTAGAAGGGCAAAGCAGTGATGCTAAGCAGACATATAGGCAACCTGGTCCGCTTCCTTGTCCTCCAACGTCCAGAACACTTGTTTACCTGTGTTTGTGTTTCCAATTAAAGTCCACTGCCATCATTCATCTAGCTAATATGATGCCCTGATTCCAGTAAAACTCAAGACACGTTCTCCTTCTTCCCTGGAAGGAGATGTTTTTTTATTTTCTAGGTCAGCCACAGTCACTTTTATGTTAGGTAATTTAAAGAATGAATTACCAGGTCGATCACTACAAACACCCCTTATTTAAAAAGTACGGGAAAAAGAATGGGATATAGCCACCAGGTGACTAGCTAGAACCCCCAGGCCCTAAAGCCATAGTGAGAGTTCGGGGATCAGCACTGATCTCTTTCTTTGTCTTGCTGGGCAGTTACCTAATGACAAAAAGCTGGATAAGTCTTGGTTAGGGGAAGTCCATATTGCAAAGCCCATGCATATCCTCCATCCTTGACACCATGGCCACTTTATGCCTGAGCTCAATTAGCAGGAACTGGGGAGTCTGGGTAAGAGGCTATCTAATATCCCCAGAGTTGGTCATCTACTCTCTCTGATGACTGAGTGCTCCTTGCGCAGGTCATGTGTTGAAATGAGCATTTGCATAGGACACAAATATTCTGACAGCATGTGCCCAAGCCAGAGATCTATTCACAAAACTCTACTTTTGAGCTCATCATCAATCTCCCAGTTTTGTTTAATCCAGTCTTCTGATCATGTGATCTCACTGTTAATCGCTGCCCCTGAATGAGTGAAGACTGATTCAGGTTATCTCTATGAGAGGTAAAGTGGACTGGAGAACCCAACTCTGAGTTCTGCCCACTAGATGAAATTCTCCCTCCATTCGCTTCCCTGACTATTCCTACTGTGGTCTTTAAGCCTATAAAACTCTACTTTGGATTTTAATGTATGCATATCTCGCATACACTGCATCTGAATGGTTATTATTTTTCATGGTCAACTGTCTACAGAGATCCCACATTAGGATTAGGATGAAGGAAAGGGCACACTTCAGCAAGTGTAGGTGCCGTTAGAGTATGAACAACTTACCTGTGTGCCTTGGGGACTATATTAAGGCCTAGACTGTATATCTCTCTTCTATGTGATGGCAAGATACTGCTGTGCATGCATATGTTATGGCTTGTTGGATGTTACTACTCGATTCATACAGATTCGGTCACTTGGCTACTTGAGGATCTGTATACAACATGGAGTCTCTCTAGGACTTAACGGCAAGCCAGGACCTTATCTCAAAAAGAGAGTTGTTCTCTGTGAAGAGATCACAGCACTATTCTAATACTCCAGATGTCCGTACTGTGCTTCTCCTGTCGGGGCTTTCTGGAGCCTCCAAATGCTCTCCCTATGTGTCCCAGACACTTTAAGCATCACTGTCCTGCTGGATTATAAAGTCCTCTATAGGTTGTCCTTGCTGCAGAGTGTTGTTCTCTTCTGGGTCTCACTCAAAGTAGACAACCTTACAGGTTACTATATATATATATACACATATATATATATGTATATATATATATATACATATATATATATATATATATTTCAAATCTAAAGAGGGCTTCATGGTGTGGAGTCTGTTTCTCAGTTACACAAAATGTGGTTTCTTTTTTTAAGTTTATTTATTTATATTTATATTTATATTTATATTTAAGTTTATTTATTTATATTAGTAACTTCTACACCCAACATGGCCTCAAACTCACAACTCCAAAATCAAGAGTCGTATGCTTTTCTAACTGAGCCAGCCAGACACCCCTGAAAATGTGTTTTCATTTTGGAGACAAATTTTTTTTTACATTCCCCAGACAACTCAACTTCTAGAAACTTCTTTGCAACTGCATCATGACCGTGGAAGAAGTTCTGTGTGATCTGCCTTGCACTTCTATATTTAAACACCAAGTACCTGGTTTCAAGCAGACTCTGGATTTTTAATCGTGCGAGTCCTGATAATGATTTCTTAAAACTGAAAAAAAATGAGCCAATATTTTTTCAAAATGTTTCTTATACTTCTTCACTTTCTCATCTCAAGACTCCAATTACTCACATAACTGACTGCTTGAAGTTGTTACACAGTTTACTGATTCATTCTCTGTTCATGTTTTTAAAGTATTTTTTATCACAATACTACATTTTAGACAATTTCTAAAGCTAAAGCTGCTTATCTTTTTTTTCTGAAATATCAAATCTTGCCACTTGAATCTATCTGATGGACTCGGGTCTTGCTTTTAAGCTTTGTTAGGTGGGCTGGGGTAACATTTTATCCAGGGGTAATTTGCTCTACTCCCAAACTTCTTGAGTTCTCAACTGGATGCCCTGTGAACCATGAGGTTTTCTATTCTCACTGGTGCACACAGTAACTCTTCCTGGCAAATTTTCCCTGTAAAACTCTCATGCAGTTCTTTTCCTCAGCCTCAGTACATTCTTGACATGCATGTGTTGATCAGTACACTCTTGAATATTGAGAAGAACCATCTGTAGACATCCTGGGTTCTCTCTCTATGCCAATAATTTATCACATCAAGGGCATCAGGACATCAGAGCAAAGAAGAAAATTCTCTGTCTTAAAAGATGTGTAAGCACCAAATGCAAGGACCTTGTATAATTTCTTTGGATTTCTGGGCCTTTTTCATTCTGATTCTGTCCTGTGGCCATCACAGGTAGACATGTTCTCTGCAGACAATTTTGTGCAGGTCTGACCTGGGACTCCTGGAGGACACTGCACTTGGGTGCTGCTATTGTAAAAAGCTAGTCCTGCAGAGAAGCCCAGTCTCGACAGGAGCAAAGAAGATTATATCAATATTTATCTTGTGGTAAGTTCTCAGAATTCTACGAATTCTTGATTTCTAGAATAAAAATATTTATGTAGGCAACAACCTCTGGCTGCCAAAACTGGCGTTAGAAGTTGTTTCATTTCTTTTTTCCATTTTTAAAAATGTAATAATCCCCCAGTGTCCAGCTTTGATCAGAGCAGCACAAATTTGCCTACAGAGGAGGTGTTTCTCCCTGGAGGCCATGGGACAGAACCTGTCTGCTGTTCTGTGGATAGAGAGTTCTTTTGGTCTCTTCAGGATTCATGACACACTTTTCTTCCTGTGTCTCTAAGACAGTATCCATTAGATATTATACAATCCCAAACAATCTAAGATCTTGTACAGGTTCCTTTTATTTGGGGCTTGTGAATACTATTAAGGCCACAGAGATTCCTCTTTGCTATAATTTCCTGCTATTCTTGGCATAATAAATCATCATCACTCCCATCCAGAGACACAATGAGGTGGAAGAGTGATAAAGAAGTGTGGGTGTCGTGGTGTGTAAGTAAGTGCCAAGATACTGAGAATCTGCCATTCTTAATCTGTTGTCTCCAGCTAAGCCATGTGTCCTACTCTATTCTGAGTGCTCTGTCCCACTAGGCAACACAAGCAAAAAGCTTCCTGAGTGTGCTAAGACTTCTAACACCAACCTATAACCAGCAAGGAAACTGAAGTAGTAATCAAAAATCTCCCAATAAACAAGAGTTCAGGGCGGGATGGCTTCCCAGGGGGAATTCTACCAAATATTTAAAGAAGAATTAATATCTATTCTTCTGAAGCTGTTTCCAAAAACAGAAATGGGAGAGAACTTCCAAACTCCTTCTATGAGGCCAGGATTACCATGATCCCAAAACCAGATAAAGACCGCCCCCCCCCCCCAAAAAAGGAGAATTGCAGACCAGTATCCCCGATGAACATGAATGCAAAAATTCTCACCAAAATACTAGCCAATAGGATCCAACAGTACATTAAAAGGATTATTCACTACAATCAAGTGGGATTTATTCCTGGGCTGCAAGAATGATTTAACATGGCAAATCAATCAATGTGATACACTTAATAAACAAAAGAAAGAACAAGAATCATATGATCCTCTCAATAGACGCAGAAAAATCTTTTGACAATGTACAGCACACTTTCTTAATTAAAATTCTTCACAGGGATGGAGGGGACAAACCTCAATATCATAAAAGCCATCTATGAAAAGCCCACAGCGAATATCATTCTCAATGGGGAGAAACTGAGAGCTTTTCCCCTAAGGTCAGGAACATGACAGGGCTGTCCTCTATCACCACTGCTATTCCACCTAGTACTAGAAGTTGTAGCCTCAGCAATCAGACAACAAAAAGAAATAAAAGGCATCTGAATCAGCAAAGAAGAAGTCGAACTCTCACTCTTTGCAGATGACATGATAGTCTATGTGGAAAACCTGAAAGACTCCACCCCCAAATTGCTAGAACTCATACCAGAATTCAGCAAAGTGGCAGGATAGAAAATCAATGCACAGAAATCAGTTGCATTTCTATACACTGACAGTGAGACAGGAGTAAGAGAAATTAAGGAGTCGATTCCATTTACAACTGCAACCCAAACCATAAGATACCTAGGAATAAACCTAACCAAAGGGGTAAAGGGTGTACTCTAGAAACTACAGAACACTGACGAAAGAAATTGAGGAGGACACAAAGAAAAGGAAAACCATTCCATGCCCATGGATTGCAAGAATAAACATTGTTAAAATGTCTCTGCTGCCCAGAGCAGAAGGGTTATTGCATCTGTACCATTACTGAGATAACTCAACCCTATGGCAGTGCCCAGTTATGCTCCATCCCCTGCTGATTTGCATATTACTGGAGCACAGCCCACTTCCCTGAACGCTGATTAACAGACCGGTCACACTGCATGCAGGACGCAGTCCCAGTCAGGACATAGCATGGACATGAAGGTTCCCACTCAGCTCCTGGGTCTCCTGCTGCTCTGGCTCCCAGGTAGGGAAGGAGAACCTTGGGAATTCGCTCAGCCAGTGTGGTCATACTGCCTGGCCCTCCAGGGAAGACCTCTTATAACATGATTCATAGTGTGGCTATTTGTTTCTATGTTTCCAATCTCAGGAGCCAGTTCTGAAATACAGATGACCCAGACCCCATCCTCGCTGTCTGCATCTCCAGGAGACAGAGTCACCATCACCTGCCAGGCCAGTCAGAACATTAACAAGTGGTTAGCCTGGTATCAGCAGGAGCCAGGGAGAGCTCCTAAGCTCCTTATCTCTGAAGCATCCAAGTTGGAAACGGGGGTCCCATCGCGGTTCAGCGGCAGTGGGTCTGGGACAGACTTCACCCTCACCATCAGCAGCCTGGAGCCTGAAGATGCTGGGACCTACTACTGCCAACAGCACAACAGCCACCCGCCCACAGTGTTACAGGTCAGAGCATAAACCACCAGGGAAGCAGGTGGGAGGGGCTGGGCTGCCCCCCGCCTGCTCCTCTGATGCCTGCACCTGCTCAGACAGTTTCTCAGAGGCAGCCCCCCTTCGGAGGTCACTGGAGGCTTTGGGAGAAGGGCAAAGAGGCTCCTTGGCCCCCTGACTGACTCCCTTTCCCCCAGATCATTGCACCTGAGGAGTGTGCGTGATGGCGTCAGCCAGGGTCCTCAGAGCAAAAGAGAAGCCTCTCTAGGTATTCCAAGCAGGAGTGTTTCAAATTCATAGAATTCCATCCTGAGCCATAACCTTTCAAAATGCTTCAAAGTCTAGGGAGTATGATAATAAGGAAAACGTATGATAGAAATGGGTGACTCCCTGGTGCTCCCCCAGCAGCCAGAGCACATCGCCACTGAGAGTACAGGCTGCCTAACCATGTGGTCCTCGGGCCTGTCTGGAAAGCCCGAGAACGCTCTAGCCTCTGCAGCCCTTACCCGGTGGTTCTCCGGTCCTCACCTTGTCCACTCTGCCTGTAGCTGCTGACCGGTAGTATCAAATCCTCCTCTTCTGACCTCCAAATTCCAGCGAGGCTGTCTCGTTGAACACCTTGGAAGAAGCTATAGAGAAAAAAAAAAGGAAAGAGGTGCTTCCAGAAGGGGTGGCAATGATGGGTAGCTGACAGCAGGCAGCCCAGGATGGTCAGGACTTCACGACTCTCAGAGCCCTTCTGGCTAGAGGGTGGACCCACAATACACTTGAATGTGCTTCCATGTATTATCAGCAAATCTGGGATCATAGCCTGAAATTTTATTGAGTTATATGGTAAACAGAAAAGGAGGAAATACATTAAATATGTAGTAATCCTTTGACAAATAAATGAAAAAGCGTTTTTGATACACACAGAAACATTACGCATTAATGCCGCATTCTTTTTCCTTAATATGAAAATGACTTGCCCCTCAACATTTTCCCACAAGCTTGCGGCATCATCTGCATCACTGAGAACTGCTTATAAACACAGAAATGCAGGTCACCTTAGACCTTCAGATGGGGGTCTGCATTTCAGAAAGTTACCAGGTTTAGAGAATATTTACTTCAACTAAGAAGATTTCCCCAGAGCCCATTTCTGCTCTTCAGCATCCTCATGAAGAGGCCGCTCAGATATTCCGGGCAAAAAAGAGCCTCAGGCTGGGCCTGGGATCGAACGTGGGAGTCCTGACCCAACTCCTCTGCCTTCTGCTGGCCTGCCTCCCAGGTGAGGAGGGGAGTGCAGGGGACATGCCCGAGATGGTGGGAGTCCTCTCCTCCTGACTGTGGGATCTCCCCAGGGATCCTCCCTGTGGATCCCTGACCCAGGGTCTCCCCTCCCCCGGAAACCCAGGTGCTCTCAGATTAGGGGACCAGGGCTGCCAGAATCTTCTGGGAGGAACGTGGAGTGGGCCTGGTAAACTACGGCGACTTTGTGTTTTGCTTCTGACCCAGCTGCCCGCGTCTCCGGCCTTCCTCTCCTTGTCCCTGAGAGAGGGCGTGTCCATCACCTGCAGGGCCAACAAGAGCGTCAGCGATTACTTGAGCTGGTATCAGCAGAAACCAGGCCAGGCTCCTGAGCTTCTCATCTATGATGCTGATAACCTCAAGTCTGGTGTCCCAGACCGGTTCTCTGCGATTCAGTCAGACAGAGAATTCATCCTCAAAATCAGCGCAGTAGAGGCTGAGGTTGCCGCCAGTTATTATTGCCAGCTGGATTATACCCTTCTTCCCATGATGCTGCAGCCCCAAGCAGAAACCGTCCCTGGGCTGGGGTTGATGGTGGGGGTAGTAGGGGGGCCGGGGCTCGTGGTGGGTCCAGCAGCTGCGTTCTGCTCTGTGGTCTGTTCATGGGGCAAGGGCCGTTTTGGGAAAGGGCTTGGAGGGCTCAAGCGTCATGACCTGAAAGGGACTTCGTCCTTCGAAAGCTTCCTTTCTGAACAACATAAAACAACCAAACCTTCAGTGAATCCTACCAAGGAGGCTTCTAGGTCAGGCCTGCAAAGAAATTTGTCTGCAGTATCATCTTTGAATCCCTTCTCTGAGAAACACTCTGGGTTTTTGTTTTGTTTTAAAATAGAGCACTAGGCAGGAAAAGGAGCCTATATCCAAGAAAATATTCCTACTAATACTATTAATAATAATAATAATAGTAATAATGACAATAATGCTACTGATGACAATAAACAATGATAGTAATGACCCTGCCAGTTGCCATTTGCTGAAGTCTTGGAGACATGCTCTGTGTTCAGTGCTGCTCCAGGGCCTTACTCAGCCAGAGCAAATAGTCACACAATCATCCTCTAGAGATGATAGAGATAATCCTCTATGCATTAATTAACTCATTCATTTAAAAAGTAAATAATATTAAATGCAGCAAGGTGAATTTCCTGTATATAAAGTGAATTTAAATATACACCTAGATGAACATACACATACACGTATCTTCCTCTAAATGCTACCGAGTCCAGAGAGCTGCTGTCTCCAACATCCCAAAAGCTTTCTCACACTCCTTGCAGTCACAGCCACACTCCATGCTCCCGAAACACCGGCAGCCACCAGGGCTCCGTTTCCCGGTCTTAAACATCACATAAATGACATCATGCAGTATGTACTTTTCGGCTTCCTTTGACAACATGGTTTTTGAACTTCACTTGTGTTGTTGGTGTGGCCATAAGTTATTCCTTTTTACCTCAGTAAAGTTATCTAGTATATGAATCTATCACAATTCCCTTTTCAATCTATAAGTTCCTTCTAGATTGGAGACTGTTACTGATAAAGATTTTAGGAACATTTTTGCAAGGTCGTTTGTGGACTTACACACTTCCTTTCCTTGGGTACCTTCCTCAGAATGCAAGTGCTGAATCCCCAGGTTTGGCTTCAGTAAACACTGCCCCTTTCTATTTCTGCTCCAGCAGCTAGGAGTTCAAGTTCCAGTGGCTGCAAATCCTGGCAATACTTGGTGTTGTCACACTTTATTGGTCGACCTTGAGGTGGTATTGTGGTTAAAATGTAGATTTCCTTGATGAGTAACGATGTTGAGTAACTTCTCATATGTTTTTCATTAGCTATCTGGATATCTTGGGCAATATCTGTTTGAAACAGATATAGATAGATAGATAAATAGATAGATACAGGGGTGAGAGAGAGAGAGAGAGGGATTATCTTTTGTTATATGTTCTGAAGAGGAATCTTTTGTCAAAAACATGCATTGGGGGGCACCTGGGTGGCTCAGTGGATTAAAGCCTCTGCCTTCGGCTCAGGTCATGATCCCAGGGTCCTGGGATGAAGCCCCGCATCAGGCTCTCTGTTCAGCAGGTAACCTGCTTCCCCCTCTCTCTCTGCCTACCTCTCTGTCTACTTGTGACCACCCCCCTCTCTGTGTCAAATAAATAAAAAATATCTAAAAAAAAAAAACATGCATTGGAAAATCTTCCCTCATGTTTAGGAATGTCTATTAACTTTCCTGATGATATATTTGAAAATAAGCTTCCAATCTCAGTGGGGTCTAATTTATCCATTTTTTTCTCCCTTAACTTAGTGTGTGTATTCGTATGTTCCGTGTAATAAATATTTGCCTTACCTTTAGAGCCTGAAGTTATCCTCTTGGGCTTTGTTCTAGAAGCATCATTATTTTAGCTCTCACATGTAGACTGTAATCCTCTAGGAGTTCTTCAGGGTTTTTCTTTCCACCACCCATTTCATTGCATTTCCATCTCCAGTGGCTCCTCACTGTTTATTGGAAAAGAAACAGCATATCATCCACTCCATTGTATGGAAAATGGCCATCTCAGGATCCCTTTTCATGTACGCTGAAGTAAATTCCTTTCACAAAGTCCTTTATGACACAGCAGCTTGAAACAGAACCAACATCTGAAAAAAATAAGTAAAGGCAGTCTTTGAAAGTAAAGAGACTAGCAATAAGCTAGAAACAGGATAATTTCTTCAATTTATATGAAAATTCAAGGGCAGAAAAACCCAAACAACTATGAAGGAAGTCAGAAGGAGAGTTAGAGTGGTTGGGAATAGAGATGGACAGAAGAGTGCACGTGGGAGGCTTCTGGAGGATTTGAAATATTCGGTATTTTCATCACAATAGTGACCACTTGTCACTGTTCACTTGTGCCCTGAAAATATGTGCCCTTTATTCTGTATGCATTTTATCTCAGTTGAAATTAAAAAGGACAAAACCCAGAGCCTTTTAAACAAACATAAGAAAGAAACAAAAATCACCAAATATTCGTGGCAACTCAACCACACTAAAATGTAAATATGACTAGGAAATTTCTGGAAACCCAGAAAACTGGGAGAGAAAATAGAAGGGGACACGTAACTGTGAACATCTACCCTTTAGGCAGCATAGATTTTATCTCTGTTGGTTTTCCTTCAAATGTAGAGACATTTGCACTTACTTTGGTCCAGGAGAGCCTCCCCAACCCCTTTGCACTGGTTCTCTCCACGCAGGGGATTTGCATGTTGTTCTCTAGGGAGGCCCTTCCTTTGCCAGTCTGAGATAAAAGGTCAGCTCTCATTTTGCTTATCAGGGCTCATCAGTTCAACCTCCCAAAATGACTTCCCCTGCTCAGCTCCTGGGGCTGCTGATTCTCTGGATCACTGGTAAGGACAGAGGGGGGTTGAGAAAGGAATATGGAGTGGGGACTGTGAGTGCTGGGGACACAACTGGTTATGATGTCCACATGTCAGAGGTACACAGCTTGCTCTCTAGGATAGGGCATGTTTAGATCCATGAGCCTGAGGAAAATTCGAGAAGGAACCAGGAAGGTTCTGTGCTCTGATGAAGACTGTGATACAGAAGGAGAGGGAAGGTGTAGGTGACTTCTTGAGGCCCCTTTGTTTGTTGCAAACTGTGGATTCTTTTTTGAAGTTGGATATTTTAGGGTAGAAATCAACATTTTAAAATGATTTAGCCTGAAATAAATAACAAGAGAAAAAGTCTGAAATGGCTCAAAAAGTTTGTATATAATCTTGCATTTCTCTCTCCTTTAGGATCCAGCGGGGAAATCGTGATGACACAGACCCCACTGTCCCTGCCCATCACCCCTGGAGAGCCGGCCTCCATCTCCTGCAAGGCCAGTCAGAGCCTCCTGCACAGTGATGGAAAAACCTATTTGAGTTGGTTCCGGCAGAAGCCAGGCCAGTCCCCACAGCTCCTGATCTATAGGGTTTCCAACCGTTTCACTGGGGTTCCAGACAGGTTCAGTGGCAGCGGGTCAGGGACAGATTTCACCCTGACAATCAGCAGGGCGGAGGCTGACGATGTGGGAGTTTATTACTGTGGGCAAAATCTACAGTCTCCTCCCACAGTGGTTCAGGCCGGAACACAAACCTCGTGCCTGGGGTCCCGGCTGCCCCAGTGAGCAGCTTCTCTGGGGAACTGACAGGATGTGCTCTGAGTTTGTGTGACAGGAAGGAGCTGGAGGTGCTTGGGGGAACAGCTCGCAGCTGGGCGTCAGGCTCCACATGTGGAGGCCCCGACAGCCTCCCAACCTGACATGGCAGAAGCAGCAGGGAATTTAGGGGGTCCTGTCTTGTGAGGTGAGAGGAAGAGCTAACGAGGCCTCCTCCACCTTTCCTCAGGCTGTGCTTGTGTTTCTCCCATAAGCGTAGCCACTCTAGTAACCAGATAGGCGACATGGATCTGTGGCAGAAACTGAATGCCTATTGGAATGAACAGTGTGGGCTGTATCTTCCACAGGATCATATTTGCTAATATGGGTAATATTGGTATTTTCTCACTTTACCTTTTTCTACTTCTCTGCTACTTACACTATGCTCTCCAGTAACATGTCCAAGAGAGCGATTTACACAAGCTGCCCTCAGGGAAAGTCTGGGTGAGAAAAATCAGTAGAAATGTTTAATTCTGATCAATAAAAGAAATATTTACCAGTTTTTAATAATTATAAGATTCCAATACCAAGTGTCTTTGATTTCCCTCAATTACATCTTCCTGAGCGAAAGGGGGTTCTTGGAACTTCAAAAGTGGCTCGAACTTAAACAGCCAAAAATAAAGATCGGGACAAAGGTTACCTTTCTAGGTGACAGGAAAATCCTGAATATATGAGGTTTTCCTTTCTCTCCAATGGGAAGGATGTTAAGCATATGGAACCCAAACACTGCTTTAGATGTGATGAATTTGGTGCTCTACTGCTGTTAGAAAAGGTTTTGAACAATAAGTAGAAGCATTATTTTCACAGGATGTGGTCGTTAACTGAAAATGACTCTGAATAGGATATCTTTTGGAAATGTTAGAAAATTTACATATTGACTAGATTCCATTGAAAAGAATGCTTCAGAGTGACACTTGACCTAGAAATTGCTCATGCATTACATCATCACACATATGATACAAAGAAGAGGGAATGAATTCACCAAACGCCCAACCTTGTTTGTAGACAACAAAATAAAATGTATTGTGGATGAGTGCCTGTTCCAAGGAGATGAATAGAATGGCGAGTAGCTAAGTCCATTTTGTTAGTAGCTTTGATAGTGTGTGGAAAAATGTATACAGAAATCTGGCAGACTGAAGCCCACCAATCATGGAACTTATGACACTAATCAATTATTCTATATAATTATTTTATATAATTAATAATTAAATATATGATGAGATGGAAAGAGATTATGAAAGTGGTGGAAGGAAATGCAATGAGAGCAGGAAGACCCGAGGCTCAGCAGGGCCATAGTCATCTTGCTCCCACATGATTGACAGCGCTCTGTGATCTGGAAATTCTGCTTTGATGTCAGAGAGGAGAGAAAGCCAAACTCCCTCATCATGTTGAGATAAGTAGTGGAATCCTAGATGATGCTTCTATCCCAAAGATGTTGTACTCAACCCAAAATAGTAAAAAGTAAAAATGATGTCATAAAACAGAGGACACCAAGGAGAATAAGAAGACAATCAAATTGGCTGTACACAGAAATATCAAAATACAGTTGATTGAATATGACAAGATTTCTCTGTCTCTAAGGTAACAGTCCTGAGGTGGGCAGGATCCCTTGGTAAGGGAGGTGGTTCTGCTGCATCAGGTCACTTGGGTTCTCCCCAGCTGGTCACTGTGGGTAGTGATTAGCGACCTTGATCCTAATTTCAGCAGTTGCTTTCAAATCCTATTTATTTATTTATGTATTTACAGATTTTTTTAAGTACTATCCACACCCATTGGGGACTTAAGCTACAACCCAGAGATCAAGAGTCACATACTCTACTGATTGAGCCAGAAAGGTGCCCCAAAACCTTTTCCTTCTTGTGCTCATGGTCACGATATCAAAATACACAGCATGTCTGAAGGAGAGTCTCCAAAAGCTACATGATTTCATGCCTAAGCAGATTATTTTGTGGGATGTTATATATGGTAGGACTGATGAATGTCATAGTCATGAGTCTATTGTTACATGAGCTTCATGACAAAACAGATTCCTTGTCCCAACTAATGCTTTTATTGATAAACTAAAACTCTGTGAACTCTTGGATGGTGACGGCAGCTGAGCCTCACTGGGTCAGGAAGGCTCAACTGTATCCAGAACACAACTAAACCCAAGTTTGATGCATCACACCTTCTCCAGAGGAACTGATGAGATGTACAAAATTAGGAATAAGTGGATGGTAGTATTAGTCCCTGCTGGTGGGAGCTCAGATACCCAAAGATAATAAATATGTCTACCCCAGGGGAGATGGTGGTGGTGGGTTCATGCCATTGGATATGCATGGCCTCCACTCATGTCTCTAGGGCTGTGTCCCTCATGAACATAGTGAGCAAATCCCACAGAACTTCAGACAAGGGCTGAGGACAGCTCATCTGCTCAGAGGTATAAGCTTGTTTCTTTGGCGTCTCATCTGAGGTGATGCTCTATTGAATTTTGACAAAACTCTGAGTTCCACTGGCAAAGACCACTTTTTGCATCCTCAGTCCTTTCTCCAGATCTCATAATCGGTGATCTTGCAACTTTCTCCTCCCGTGCCCTTGATTAATCAGACATCCCGAATCCATGCCAACCCTTATTTCGGGCCAGTTCCCCTATCTGAGTTCTAAGTTCTATGTTTGTGTGTGTTTGTGTGAGTCAGAGGCATAAAGACGGGAACCCACAGTAAGTGATGCGCCAGGCATGTTAGTCATGCTGTGTCCTTGGCTACAGAAAGCCAAAGATTTGGAAGAGTCACAAATTCTACTTTCTTCCTGTCTTCATGTCTCTTTTCATATCCTAAGCATCAAAGCAGCCTCATGTTCTCCTAGATATGGTTAACCTCCAAGTTTCCCAAAAATAGAATTGTGGTCAAGAAAAGTCAGATACAACATAGAGGATGGGACTTGGGTCTCCTCACCCCAATGTGAGTTTGCAGGATTCCCTCCTTCTCAGGCAATGGAATTGTTGTGTGTCACTTTGTCTAGTTAGTCTATGGGTGACTTCAAAGGAGCAGAAAGTTTCATATTGACAGAGAGCCAACCTTCATCTAGCATGATTCCCCCTTATTTTTATGGATCAGGTGTGATCTGTATCCAATATTTATATTTATACCAAGAAAGGAAACAAAAAGACGTCAGACATTTGGATGCCGACTCATGTGAAGCAGAAGGGGAATGTGGCCTCGAAGGTCCAGAGCAGTCAGACAGGTAAGCACACTTGTTTCTCCCAGTGTTTCCAGAGACCATGCACACTCAAAGGGTAAACATGTTCATGGAGTCTTTCCCGAGCTCTCTGCAACCAGAAAGCTTGTCCATGAGGTTCACCTTTTGTGTGTGACCATTCTCAGTTATGTGTCCAAAGCAACTACCCTCAGTCACAGGTGATTCAGGGCTCTGCAATCCACTCCAGCCCTCCTGCAGCTGGGGGAGCTTCCCTGTTGGGCCGGTTGATCTCACTCAAGAACTAATTCTCCTTTAATCAGAGAGGAACCTCTGTTTGGATCCAGGAGGTGAGCAGTCCTCCATGTGTCTAATCTCATCCAAAGCAGTATGGGCCTGGCTGTGTGGGTTGACAAAGTCTAGAGAACACAGTGCCCAGAATGGGGGGATAGAGCACAGTTTCTGTCCCCCGTAAAGGGGTTGCAGAATACCAGACTCAGACCCAAGGAGACAATCATTCCAAGTCACACAGGCACACAGTGGCTTCCAGCTTTATGGAACTCAGACCAACAGCATCTGACAATAGAGACAAAGTACAATGAGACCACTTGCCTATGTTGTTCCTCATTCACTGGACGATGGTCAAGGTTGGAGATTGCCAGCAGCTGATGTTCAGCCGGACTTCATGTTCCTTGTTCTTCCAACCTGTACAAAGTCTTATTTCTAGGAGTGGTGGTAGCTTGCTGGTCATTTTTGTTCTCCAGGCCCCAGTACCCTCTGTTTATCTGTAAGAGACAGAAATTCTTCTTTAAAATTAGGAATTTGTGTCCTTTCTCCCTTCCTGAGATCATATTTATGAAAGGCCCAGCACAATAAGACCACATCAAAATTAGCTATATGTCTCTCCAATGACTCTTTTAAAAATAACGTCACATTCTGAAGTACTAGGGAATGAGCTTAACATCATTTTTGTGGGACACAATTCAACCAATAATACTGAATAGAAACAATTCTTAGTACATTTGAAAATAGTCTTACATAATTAACTTTACAATTTGTAGAGTCTCCTCTTTCTCCCTTTCTTCCCTTTCCTTCTCTTTTCTTTCCTTCCTTCCTTCCTTCCTTCTCTGTCTTCCTTCCTTCTCTTTCTTTCTCTCTTTCTCTTTCTTTCTTTTCTCCTTCCTTCCTTCCTACTTTTCTTCCTTCCTTCCCTCTTTCCTTTCCTTTCTCCTTCCTTTCTTTCTTTTGCTGCCTAATTTTCTGACATCTTACCTTGACACATTTAATTAGAAGGGCTGGAACTCTCTGGATACAAACAGCTACCTGCTAATAGAAACACGTATTTGTATAGATGTCATCAGAAGCCAGAAGTAAGACCTAGAGTCACTCTCCTTAGAATCCTAAGAAAGGATCAGACCAAGGAAACTGAAAACCTAAACTAATGTGGCAGAACTAAGAAAGCATACTGTCACTAGTGCAATTTAGAACGTAAGTATTCCAATCCACCCCACACCACAGTCTCTCTCAGCAACAAGGATTCTTGTTCCAGAGTTCAGAATTGAAAGCTCAACAAAATTCTGCTCAAGTAAGTTCTCAGCATTGTTTGAAAATGTTGTTCTTAAGGGTTTCCCAGAAGATATTCAGGGAAAATAGTCTTGAAGAATCTTACATATTACTGTCAGATGATAAAATCTATTTTTTCACTTGCTTCCAAATATGACTTGCAGATAAAAGCAATTTGACGTAAGTACCATTTTTCAGGAGCTGTTCAATTCAACAGGACCCGCACTAGGCTCACACGAGAAGTAAAATCAGGTTATTTCCTTATTTGATAAAGGCTGGTGTGGGCAACCAACACCCCAGAGCATCTCTGACCCAGCATCCTACTCCACAGTGACTGTATTTAAATAAAACCCCAGGAATTTGTTGGTGATGGGTCCCACTTTCTGTACCTGTCTGGGACCCCAGAGTAAGGATTGGAAACCTTATAGATCAGGCCCTGTGGAGACTGGCTTGGCTTCTGCTGGAACCAATTCAAATAGGGGGAAGAATGTGAGCAACATGGTGTTCCCTGTCCAGAGATGGACCCAGGACACACATGTCTGATCAGCTCTCTGACACTTGCTCAGAGTGGAGGAACAATATGCGCTGAGTCCTGGCTGAGATCCACGCATTCACAGGGGGATTGCTCTTCTCACTGCTGCAGGTAGCATGGAGTTGACTTCATTGGGTTTCTCCCAAACACAGAAGACCTTTTATGTCACTTGCTCAAAGCTCGGCCCCTCCCACCTTCTTCCTGCCCCTTCCCCACTAATGCACCCAGGGGATTTGCATAGTGTCCCCTAGGGAGGACCTTCCCTTGCAAGTCTGACATAAAAGGCCAGCTTGAATCTTGTTTTGACTTACCAGGACCCCTCAGTTCGGTTTCTCAGAATGAGGTTCCCTGCTCAGCTCCTTGGCTTGCTAATGCTTTGGATCCCTGGTAAGAACAGAGGGGTGAAGAAAGAAAACTAGTTTGAGTGTGGGGTGAGCTGGGGCACAGCTGCCCTCCAAGTGTATTCTGTGTGCCAGTAGGAGGTGTGTGACACATTCTCCAGGGTGGGGCAGGAGATGTGTAGATCTGGGAGGATGAGGAAGATTCCAGAAGGAACAAGGACCTGTGCTTTAGTGGGGACTGTGACAGAGAAGATGGAGATGGTGTGGGCAGTATTCAGAGGAGTCTTGTTACTTCAGGAATGTCTGGTTCATTCCTCAATATGCATATTTGAGCCTTTTTGAAGTCTGAAATAATGACAGTAATTTTTAAAAGGCAGTATTTTAATTAAAATAAGTAACAAAATGGAAACAATGAAAATAGCTAATATATTTGTTTTGATCATGGCACTTTTCTCTCCTTACCTAGGATCCAGTGGGGAAATTGTGATGACACAGACCCCACTGTCCCTGCCCATCACCCTTGGAGAACCGGCCTCCATCTCCTGCAAGGCCAGTCAGAGCCTCTTGCACAGTGATGGAAAAACCTATTTGCATTGGTTCCGGCAGAAGCCAGGCCAGTCCCCACAGCTTCTGATCTACAAGGTTTCCAACCATTTCACTGGGGTTCCAGACAGGTTCAGTGGCAGCGGGTCAGGGACAGATTTCACCCTGACCATCAGCAGGGTGCAGGCTGATGATGTGGGAGTTTATTACTGTGGGCAAAATCTACAGTCTCCTCCCACAGTGGTTCAGGCCCGAACACAAACCTCATGCCTGGGGTCCCGGCTGCCCCAGTGAGCAGCTTCTCGGGGAACTGACAGGACATTCTCTGAGTCTGTGTGACAGGAAGGAGCTGGAGGCGCTGGGGGGAGCAGCTCACAGGTGGGTGTCAGGCTCTACATGTTGAGGCCCTGACAGCTGCCCAGTCTGGCATGGCAGAAGCTGCAGGGAAGAGTGAGAGGCAAGATGGCAGAGGAGTAGCAGACTGAAATGACATCGGATCTCAGGATTTCAGCTAGATAGTTATCAAAGCATTCTGAACACCTACAAACTCAATAGGACATAGAAGGCAAGAAGAGCAGCAATTCTAGGAACAAAAAATTGACCACTTTCTGGAAGGTAGGACGTGCTGAGAAGTGAATCTGAAACAACTGGAAGATAGACTGCGGGGGGGTGGGACCAGCTACCGGAAGGGGTTTTAGATCAGGGTTACCTTAAACCATGATCCAAGGCACAGTTAGACCACTGCTCTTCGAGCAGGGACCCCACAAGTGGAAGATCGGGGAGACTCACCTTCCTCCCCTGGGAAGAGTGGCATGGGAGCGCATGGCAGGAATCGGCTGGGTTTGGAGTCTCCAAACAGGGCCGTGCCTCAGAGATAGAAATGCTCGGTGACAGGCCTGGTGAGCCAGAGTGAGTCCAGAGACCAGGGAGATGGGAGGGATTGACTACTTATTTCCAAGGGCACACTGAGGAGTGGGGCCCCAAGCTCTTAGCTCCTCTGGGCTGGAGATTGGGAAGCTGCCATTTTCATTCCCATCCTCCAAAGTGGTACAGAAAGCATTCAGGGAACAAAAGCTCCTGAGAGCGAATCCAAGCAGATTACTTAGCTTGGTCCCTGGCAAGCACAGTAGAATTCTGCCTTGGGCAAAGACATTTGAGAATCACTGCAACAGGCCCCTCCCACAGAAGATTAGCAAGAACATCCAGCCAAGACCAAGCTCACCAATCAAGGAGAACAGCAGAACTCCAGAGCTTGGGGAAAGCAATGCATAGAATTCATGGCTTTTCCCCCATGATCCTTTAGTCTTGTAAAGTTAAATTTTTTTAAATTTTATTTTTTTTCTTATTCTATTTTTTTTAACTTTCCCTCTTTCCTCTTCTAAGTTTTTAAACTAGTTTATCTTAGCAATACCTTTCTAAAAAAATCTTTTAAAACCTTCATTGTTATAGTCATATTTTATCCCTTCACTGTATTTAACTTTATTTTTTGTATACATATAGGTTTTTTTTTTTTTTTTCTAAAAAGTTTTGGGATACAATTTCTTCTAACAGATGAAAATATACCCTAATCTAGCACACGGCTTTCTTCTATTCTCCAGCCTGAGCACATTCCCTCCTCTGTTTTTTTTTTTTTTTTTTTTCTTTTTCCAACCAACTTATCAATTCCTTTTTTAGATTTTTTAAAAAAATTTTCATCTTTACAGTCATATTCCATCCCTTTATCATGTTTACCCTTAATTTTGTGTATGTGTGTATATATATATATATATATATTTTTTTTTTTTTTTCTTTCTTTAAAATTTTGGGAGGTAGAGACCAAAATACACCCAAAATCAAGTGAGGTGGCTCTGTTCTATTCACCAGTCTAATATATATATATGTGTGTGTATATACATATATATATATATATATACACACAATTTTTTATTTTTATTTCTTTTTTCCCCCTTTCTGCCCCCCCACCCCCCATTTTGGATCTCTTCTGATTTGGTTAGTGTACATTTTTCTGGGGTCTTTGCCACACTTTTAGTATTTTATTCTCTCGTTCATATATTCTTATCTGGATAAAATGACAAGGTGGAAAAACTCACCACAAGAAAAGAACAAGAGGCAGTACTGATGGTTAGAGACCTAATCAATATGGGCATTGGTAATATGTCAGAACTAGAGTTCAGAATGATTCTCAAGGTGCTAGCTGGGCTTGAAAAAAGCATGGAAGATATTAGAGAAAACCTATAGAGAAATAAAATCCCTTTCTGGAGAAATAAAAGAACTAAAATCTAACCAAGTTGAAATTAAAAAAGCTATTAAAGAGGTGCAATAAAAAATGGAGGGTCTTACTGCTAGGATAAATGAGAAAGAAGAGAGAATTAGGGATATAGAAGACCAAATGATGGAGAATAAAGAAGCTAAGCTAAAGAGAGACATACAACTACTGGACAATGAGGGGAGAATTGAAGAGATAAGTGATACCATAAGATGAAACGATATTAGAATAATTGGGATTCCAGAAGAAGAAGAAAGATATAGAGGGGCAGAAGAAGGCTCAAAATGGAGGAAAGACCTCAATGTGAAACAGGAATCCATCAAAATTCTTGAGGAGAACACATGCAGTGGCCTCTTCCACCTCAGCCACAGCAACTTCTTTCTAGAAACATTGCCAAAGACAAGGCAAGCAAGGGCAAAAATGAACTATTGGGACTTCATCAAGATCAAAAGCTTTTGCTCAGCAAAGGAAACAGTCAACAAAACCAAAGACAACTGACAGGATGGGAGAAGATATTCACAAATGACATATCAGATAAAGGGCTAGTATCCAAAATCTATAAATAACTTATCAAACTCAACACCCAAAGGACAAATAATCCAATCAAGAAATGGGCAGAGGACATGAACAGACATTTCTGCAAAGAAGACATCCAGATGGCCAACAGACACATGAAAAAGTGTTCCACATCACTCAGCATCGGGGAAATACAAATCAAAACCACAATGAGATACCACCTCATACCAGTCAGAATGGCTAAAATTAACAAGACGGGAAATGACAGATGTTAGAGAGGATGTGGAGAAAGGGGAACCCTCTTACATTTGTGGTGGGAATGCAAGCTTTTGCAGCCACTCAGGAAAAGAGCATGGAGTTTCCTCAAAAAGTTGAAAATAGAGCTACCCTATGACCCAGCAATCACACTACTGTGTATTTAGCCTAACAATACAAATGTAGTGATCTGAAGGGTCATGTGCACCTGAATGTTTATAACATTAATGTCCACAATAGCCAAACTGTGGAAAGAACCTAGATGTCCATCAATAAATGAATCCATAAAGAAGATGTGATATAAATATATATATATGGAATACTATGCTGCCATCCAAAGAAATGAAATCTTGCCACTTGCAACAACGTGGATGGAACTAGAAGGTATTATGCTGAATGAAATAAGTCAATCAGAGAAAGACAATTATCATTTGATCTTCCTGATATGAGGAATTTGAGAGGCAGAGTGGGGGGTTTGAGGGGGAGGGAAGAAAACAAAGAGATGAGATTGGTGTAAGGTTTTATAGGCGAGGTAAACAGGACACCAGGCGAAGTAGGCGCAAGGCAAGATTTATTAAAGGCATTCTCTAGCGAAGTTTCAGGGCTCAGGAGAAGGGGAGCCAGGAAAGTTGCACCAGGAGGAGGTGGGCACGCTCGGGCGAGATTCCTCGACTCCGGAAAGGGGAGTGGGGGAAGTTGCACTGGGAGAGAGTTGGCGGGGGTCTTTTATCTGGCCAAGGTAGGGCATGGGTTCACATCCATATATGGTAGGGTATTTGGTGATCGAAGGGTATGGGGTGGGGGGTCCTGATACTTCTGTTTCCTGCACAGGTATCGGGTTACCTATGGAGACGTGATCTGGGCATACATCCTTTTGGCGGGAGAGTCAAGGGCAAAGGAGGGGGTGGGGGAGGAGACTGGAAGACGGCGGACCAGGCGGTCACTTCTATTGTTCCTCCTGCACTCCTGGAGCCGCCGACCCAACAATTGGGAGAGAGATAAACCATAAGAGACTCTCAGTCTTACAAAACAAACTGAGGATTACTGGGGGGAGGGGGTGTGTGGAGAGGGTGGTTGGGTTATGGACATTGGTGAGGGTATGTGATATGATGAGTGCTGTGAAGTGTGTAAGCCTGACGATTCACAAACCTGTACCCTGGGGCACATAATACATTATATGTTAATAAAAATAACTAATAAAAAATAAAAAGTAATTAAAAAAAGAAGCAGCAGAGAATTTAGGGGGTCCTGTCCCATAAGGAATGGGTTAAGGTGAATGAAAGAGCTCCTGAGGGGTCCCCTTAATCCTCCTTGCTGTGCCTGTGTGTCTCAAATAAAAATAGTCACTCTAGTAACTAGACAAGAGACATTGATCTGTGGCAGAAATTGAATGCCTATTGGAATGAACAATGTGGGTTGTATCTTCCACAGGATCATATTTGCTAATATGGGTAATATTGGTATTTTCTCACTTTACCTTTTTCTTTACCTTTTTCTACTTCTCTGCTACTTACACTATGCTCTCCAGTAACATGTCCAAGAGAGCGATTTACACAAGCTGCCCTCAGGGAAAGTCCGGGTGAGAAAAATCAGTAGAAATGTTTAATTCTGATCAATAAAAGAAATATTTACCAGTTTTTAATAATTATAAGATTCCAATACCAAGTGTCTTTGATTTCCCTCAATTACATCTTCCTGAGCGAAAGGGGGTTCTTGGAACTTCAAAAGTGGCTCGAACTTAAACAGCCAAAAATAAAGATCGGGACAAAGGTTACCTTTCTAGGTGACAGGAAAATCCTGAATATATGAGGTTTTCCTTTCTCTCCAACGGGAAGGATGTTAAGCATATGGAACCCAAACACTGCTTTAGATGTGATGAATTTGGTGCTCTACTGCTGTTAGAAAAGGTTTTGAACAATAAGTAGAAGCATTATTTTCACAGGATGTGGTCGTTAACTGAAAATGACTCTGAATAGGATATCTTTTGGAAATGTTAGAAAATTTACATATTGACTAGATTCCATTGAAAAGAATGCTTCAGAGTGACACTTGACCTAGAAATTGCTCATGCATTACATCATCACACATATGATACAAAGAAGAGGGAATGAATTCACCAAATGCCCAACCTTGTTTGTAGACAACAAAATAAAATGTATTGTGGATGAGTGCCTGTTCTAAGAGATGAATAATAGACTGGCGAGTATAGCTAAGTCTGTTATGTCAGTAGCTTTGATAGTGTGTGGAAAATGTATACAGAAATCCAGCAGATTGAAGCCCACCAATCATGGAACATATGACAGTTATCAATTATTTTAGAATAAATGCATGGTGAGATGGAAAGAGATTATGAAAGTGGTGGAAGGAAATGCAACGAGAGCAGGAAGGCCCAAGGCTCAGCAGGGCCATAGTCATCTTGCTCCCACATGACTGACAGCGCTCTGTGATCTGGAAATTCTGCTTTGATGTCAGACAGGAGAGAAAGCCAAACTCCCTCATCACGTTGAGATAGGTAGAGGAATCCTCCATGATGTTTTTATCCCAAGGTACTGCACTCAAAACAAAATAGTAAAAAACAAGTCATGTCATAAAACTGAGAGTGGACACCAAGGAGAATCAGAAGACAATCTAATTGGCTGTGACACAGAATTCTCAAAATACTCAAAAAGTTGAACGAATATAACAAGATTTCTCTGTCTCTAAGGTAATAGTCCTGAGGTGGGCAGGCTCCCTTGGTAAGGGAAGTGGTTCTGCTGCATTAGGTCCCTTGAATTTTCCCTAGTTTGTCACTGTCTGCAGTGATTAGAGTCCTTGCTCCTAATTTCAGCAGTTGGTTTCAAATCCCCTTTGTCCCTCCCTTCCTTCCTTCCTTCCTTCCCTCCTCCCTCCCTCCGTCCCTCCTTCCCTCTTTCTTTCTTTCTTTCTTTCTTTCTTTCTTTCTTTCTCTCTTTCTCTCTTTCTCTCTTTCTCTCTTTCTCTCTTTCTCTCCCTTTCTTTCTTTTCTTCTTTGCAGATTTTTTGTTTTTAGAAATGTCCACACCTATTGTGGGACTTAAATTATAACCCAAAGATCAAGAGTCACATGCTCTAGTGACAAAGCCAGCAAGGTGCCCCAAAACCTATTCATTCTTGTGCTCACAGTCATGATATCAAAATACGTAGCATGTCTGAAGGAGAGTCTCTGAAGTCTACAGGATTTTATACCCAACAAGACCACTTTGTGTGATGTCATGTATGGTAGGATTAATGGACGCTGTAGTCATGAGTCTATTGTTACATGAGTTTTATGGCAAAGTAGTTTCCTTATCCCAACCAATACTCCCATTGGTAAATCAGAAATTCTGTGAACTGTTGGATGGTGACAGCAGCTGAGCCTCACTGGTTCAGGAAGGCTTAACTGTATCTAGAACATACCTAATCCTGGGACTGATGTATCACATTCTTTCCAGGGGAACTGATAAGATGTACAAAATTAGTACTAGGTTGTTGAGGGGAATTATTCCCTGCTGATGGCAGCTGAGATGCCCAGAGGTGACAATAATTATCTCTACCCCAGTGGAGATGGTGGGCTTATGCCATTGGATATGCATGGCCTTCACCCATGTCACTATGACTTTGTTTCTCATGAACATAATAAGCCAGTCCCATGGAACTTGAGACAAAGGTTGAGGACAGCTCATATTCTCAGAGGTATAAGCTTGTTTGTTTGGTGTCTTACCTGTGGTGGGTGCTCTGCTGAATTTTGACAAAATTCTGAGTTCCACTGACAAAGTCTACTGCCTCCTATATATCCACAGTCCTTTTTCCAGATCTTAAAATGGGTGATCTTATAATTTTCTCCTCCCATGCCCTTGATTATTCAGACATCCAGGAATCCATGTCAACCTTATCTCAGGCCAGTTCCCTATCTGAGTTGTTTTTTTTTTTTTCTATCTGAGTTCTAAGTTCTATGTTTGTGTGTGTTTGTGTGAGTCAGAGGCATAAAGATGGGAACCCATGGTAAGTGATGCCCTGGTTGTCTTAGTCATACTGTGCCCTTGGCTAGAGAAAGCTGAAGAGTTGGAAGAGTCATGAATTCTACTCTTTTCCTGCCTTCACTTCTTCACTTAAGCACCAAAGCAGCCTCATAGTCTCCTAGATGTGGTTAACCTCAAAGTTTCCTTAAAATAGAAGTAGGCCAAGAAAATTGAGATACGATATAGAAAATGGGACTTGGGTCTCCTCATCCCAATGTGAGTTTGTAGGTTTCCCTCCCCAGGCAATGGAATTGTTGTGTGTCAGCTTGCCTAGAGAGTTTCATGTTTATAGACAAGGAGACTCCATCCAGCACATGATCCCCACACATATCTTTATGGATCAGGCGTGACCTCTATCTGATATTTATAGTTATAGCAAGAAAGGAAACAAAAGTGAGTCAGACATTTGGATGCTGATTCATGTGAAGCAGAAGGGGAATGTGACCTTGAGGGTCCAGAGCAGTCAGAAACGTGTAAGCACACGTTTCTCCCAGTTTTTCCAGAGACCCTGCACACTCAGAGAGTAAATGTGTTCATGGAGTCTTTCCTGAGCTCCCTGCAACCAGAAAGCTTGTCCATGTTGTTCACCTTTTGTGGGTGACTATTTGCAGTTATTTGTCCAAAGCAACCAGCTTCAGTCACAGGTGACTTATGGCTCAGTGATCCACTCCAGCCCACCTGCAGCTGGGAGCTTCCCTACTGGGCAGGTTGATCTCATTCAAGAACAAACTCCCTTTTAATCAGAGAGAAGGACCTCCTTTTGGTTCAAGGAGGTTACCAGACATCTATGTCTCTAATCTCATCCAAAGCAGTATGGGCCTGGCTGCATGGGTTGACAAACTTGAGAGAACACAGTGCATAGTCTCCATGCTGCCAAAAGTGATAGAACAATACCAGACTCAGACCCAACAAGACAGTCTTCCCAGGTCACACAGTCATATGCTGGCTTCAGCTTTATGCAGCTCAAACCAACAGCATCTGACATCAGAGACAAAATACAGTGAGACCCACCTACCTAAGTCCTTCCTCATTCAGTGGACAATGGTTGAGATTGGAGACTCCCAGAGACTGGTGCTGAGCTGGACCTCATGTTCCTTGTTCTTTCAACCCCTGTACAGAGTCTTATTATATCTAGGTGCAGTGGAGTGACTGGTGTTGGATGCTGGTTGGTTTTGTTGCCCAGGCCATAGTGTACTTCATAAATCTAAGGAAGACAGAGGTTCTTTTTAGAATTAGGAGTATTGTACTTCCTGTCTATGAATAGTATCAGAACATTCCGTAGCCTTTTTCTGACAAAGAGAGAATTTAAAAATATTTTATATTTTCTACATATTTTAGGATAACAGATTACGACATGAAACAACCAATAAAAATTGGATGCCTGGAAGCCTGGATGTCTTGACCACCTTGGTCTAATTCCCCTACCCTCTGGTCCCTTTCTCCAGTAACCACAAATCTGATTTTTTTGGAGTTAACTTTGTTTTTGTTTCTTTCTTTGTTTTAGAATCCACTTGTAAGTGAAATCATACACTATTTGTCTTTTTCTGTCTGATTAATTTCTCTTAGCATAATGTCCTGGAGGTCCATTTAAGTTGTCACAAATGTTAGGTTTTCCTTCCTTTTTTATGGCTGAATAATATTCCATTATATATATGATGTGGGAATGAAAGGCAGAAGGAAATGTAGATAGCATTAATACAACTTGACACCCACTGACCAATACTTGAGGGAGGCAGAGTACAATGTTCTCCCATTAAGTTCCCAAATGTCTTCATGTTAATGCCTTGCTAGAGGCAAAAAACCAGGCCTCCTGTATCCTAGGTGTCTTCTTTAGCATTTAAATATCATTTTGAAACCTCCCTTATCTTTACTTCACCCAATCCTAAAGTATGTAATCAGTTGCTCCTCACAAACCCAGGGCAGCAAGTCTTTCTGCCCACAGGTCCTGTCCCCAGGCTTTAATAAAATCATCTTTTTGCACCAAAGATGTCTCAAGAATTCTTTCTTGGCTATCAACTGGGGACCTCATCAACATTCCAAAACTACAACAATTTCACAATACAAGTAAGTTAAGTCACTGTGTTGTACACCTTCAACTTATAGAGTGCTGGATGTCATTTCTATCTCATTAAAACTGAAAGTAAAACAAAGAATTTGGAGAACTTGAAAGGTTTTGTGCTAATTTCACCAAAATAGGCAATACCTCCTGACTCAGCATCTTAAAGACTTTTGTAAAAAGGAGTTTCTGAAGACTGGGCCTGTCATAAAATCCAACCCAACAGGATTCTCACTATTACTCAATTTCCCCTAATCTGCATTTTCATGTCGGATAGTGGGCATATCATTTCCTAGGGCTTCCTTAACAAAGCACTGCAAACCTGGTGGCCTCAAACAACAGAAGTGTACTCTTTCACAGGTCTGGAGGCTTCAAATATGAAATCAAGGTGTTGGCCAGACCCTGCCCTTTCTGAACCCCGTGGGAGAGGATACTCACTTGTTTCTTTACAGCCCTGGTGGCTCCAGGCATTCCTTGACTTGGGCAGCATAAGTCTGATGTCTGCCTGTGTCTTCACTTGGTCTCCTCTCTCTGTAGCTCTGTGCCTCTGTGTTCTTTCTCCTGCTCTTCTGATAAGACAACCTAGGGACTAAGTGAAGGCTACTGAAAATGTGCCACATTGGTATATTATTATTTTAAATAATCATTCCTTGAGGGACAGCCTGTGCAAGGAGGACACACTGTGCTCCCCTGAAAGCAGGAGATAAATCTCTCATATGGAAGGATTCTTCCCTGGACCGGGAGCTAAAAAGACATCCTTATTGTCATAGATGGGGAATGTAGAATCTAGAACGCTGTAGAAACAACACTTGTTACTTTTCACTAAGTCACTACTACAGTCCAAATCTTGTTTAGAATTCCTTACTAACTGAAGCTCTCAAAGTTAACTTTTCTTTGTTAGGTCAATTCTTCATAGATTTGTTTCCTTTGTCTAAAAGGTATGAAAGCTGTCTGCCTTGGTCATTTCTTAGGGTCTGAGTGTTAATACTGGGCTCCTGCATACATGCGATAAAATGTTTTCTCCTGCTTTGTCCTGTTGTTGTTTTTTTCTCCTGTAAATCTGTATCATGTAACTCTCTTTTTAAAAAATTTTTTATTATGGTATGTTACTCACCATACAGTACATCGTTAATTTTTGATGAGTGTTCCAAAATTCATTGTTTACATATAACACCCAGTGCTCCATGCCATACGTGTCCTCCTCATGTAAATTTCTTAGTCCAGCTAGAAGTACCTTGGGCAGAGGAAAATTTCTTCTTCCCCTCTGCTACCAATCATATTCATGGAAGACCCAGCATACTATAGTATGATGCATCTAAATTAATTATACTTGCAAGGCTCTTTTTTTTCCCCCCCAAATAATGCCACATTCTGGAGTACTAGGAGCTAAACCTTCAAGATAGATTTTGAGGGGACACAATTCAACCAATAACAGTGTGTAAATATAATTTTTAATTTAATACATTTTAAAAGAGTCCTATAAAACTTCCTTTAACATTTTTGATAGAAACTGCTTTTTGTTCGTTACTCTTTTTTTCCTCTTCAGCTGCTTATCTTTCTGACTTCTTTCATGGCATGATTAATTAAGAGATGTGGAATTTTTTAGGACAGCAACCTGTTACTGAAAAGTGTAATAGAGACACTTATTAATATTGGTACCTTCCCAAGGCAGGAGTACGACCCAGAATTGCGTTGTTGAACATCATAAGAAATGACTAGGTCAAAGAAACCAAAAAAGTTTATAACGGGAATAAAAAAACTGTAATAATCTTTTTAACTGGCAGAATATGGGACATGTAGAATTTTACATCTAACTCTTCAACCAGGATTTATTTCAGCAAATGAGATTGGTACCATAGAGTTCACATTTTAAAGGTCAACATAATTGTTGCTTCATTATCTTTTTCAGCATGTGTTTAAAACTTCTTTTTGTGGATTTCCCAGAAGACAGTGTCAACTTAAATAATGAGGTAAAGTGAGGCAAGCTTGAAGGACTGGAAGTTGAGTTGAAGTACGTGCTGTAGTGAGCCACAGGTGCATCTGTTAAGGGTTTGGAGCAAGCTGTACTTATGGTCAAGGAATGCAAGGAAAGGAAGGTCCAGTCAGAGTCCAAGCAGTGAATTCACTGGCTTGAGGATGGGAAGTTATTTGTGGCAGATATTCATTGGTCAGGACAGAAATCTCCATCTTCCATAAATCAGGCATTTACTGGAAATCAGTCTCCAGTTCTCAATTTCCATTCTTGCAAGGGTCCACATGTGAGATTTTCCATTTTTTATTTACTGGTTCTATTTTAAATTGAAATCCTTTCACAATATTCTGACTGCATATTCTTGTGGAAACTTACCTAGACTAGTATTTATTAATTTGTTTCCTTGGTCAGTTCAGCCTGACTCTGAATTTAAATTACCCAAAATATAATAAGTAGGCCAAATATGCTTTCTCAATTGCTCCCGAATTTTGTTTTTCGGACAGAAGCAATTTGACACAGGCACTGTTTGTCAGGAGGTGTTCCATTCAATGTGACCTGCATCAGGCTGGCACATGAGGAAAAATTGGGTGAGTTCATTCTTTAGTGAAGGCTGGTGAGATAGACGGTCACCTCAGGGCAGCTCTGACCCAGGGCCTTATTTCACAGTGCCTGTATTTAAATGAAAACCCAGGACTAGCTCAGTGATGGGCCCAGGGTGCCTTGAGATATTAAAATAATGGATGCAGTCATTGCCCTTCTCACACATGGACTCTGCTCGTGGATTGTAGGATCATAGCTATGGCTTCCCCACAGACAGGCCAGGTAGGAGCTTTAGGTTCTCACACAGTACTAATGAGAACCCAGAATATCCTGATAGAACCTTCTTCTATTTGATGTAAAAGAGGCAGTATGGAAAGAGTTTTCCAAGCACCTGTTAGAAAAAAATTATACATAAAATCATTCCTTTCTTAATTAGTCCTATCATCCCAAGGAAATTATTCCCCTCAAAACCCTTTGATTGACCTGCTATGTACCTACATATGTGTGTGTGTGTGTACCCCAGATTATAACACCTATAGTAGTTTCTAGGATGCATATTCACAGCGAGAAACATGGAATTCATTCACCTTTACTATGGTCTATGCTTGGCTCTAGGCTCTCTCTACCACAGACACATTATTTTTTCCTTGTCAACTTCTTCTGTCTCGGTAGCTGTATAAAATTTAATTCCATGAGCCTGAGGAAAAGACCATTTACACCTTGCGATTCTAAGATTCCTAAACAATTAACCTATAACAGTAGATACCGGAAAATTCTTTTTTTTTTTTTTTTTAAGATTTTATTTATTTATTTGACAGATCGCAAGTAGGCAGAGAGGCAAGCAGAGAGAGAGGGGAGGAAGCAGGCTCCCTGCTGAGCAGAGAGCCCGATGCGGGGCTCCATCCCAGGACGCTGGGATCATGACCCTAGCCGAAGGCAGCGGCCCTTGATCTGAGGACGCTGGGATCATGACCCGAGCCGAAGGCAGCAGCCCTAACCCACTGAGCCACCCAGGCGCCCCTATACCGGAAAATTCTTGAAATAGCTCAACTCTATGCTGTTATTAGGAGAAAATTCTGATGACCAGAACTTGTGGAGTGGGAGCCGTTTCCTTGTGTCGATGAGGTGGAAGAATGTGAGCAAGCTGGCCGTTGGTCTCGGGAAGACTGACCCTGCACACACAAGTCTACATGTCAGGGTCTCAGATTCCTTCAGAGAGGGCAGAAGCACGTGCGCTGTGTCCTCCCAGAAGATCCACGCTTTCACAGTGGGATTCCTCTTCTCACTGCTGCACGTAGCATGAACTTGAGTTTTGTCATTTTCTTCCAAACACTGAAGACATTTTATGTCACTTTCCTGAAAGCTAGGCCACTCCCACCTCCTCCCTGCCCCTTCCCCACTGCTGCACCCAGCAGGAGATTTGCATAGTGTCCCCTAGGGAGGACCTTCCCTTGCAAGTCTGACATAAAAGACCAATTTGAATCTTGCTTGGATTTACAAGGACGCCTCAGTTCAGCCTCTCAGAATGAGGTTCTCTGCTCAGCTCCTTGGGCTGCTAATGCTTTGGTTCCCTGGTAAGGACAGAGTGGGGTGAGGAAGAGAATTCGTGGAGGTGGACGGGGAGCTGTGAGGGCACACTGCTCTCCGATTGTATTCTCTGTGCTGGTAGCAGGTGTGGGACTAGTCCTCCACGGTGGGGCAGGGGATGTGTAGATCTGGGAGAGTGAGGAAGATTCCAGAAGGAACAAGGACTTGTGCTCTGGTTGGAATTGTGACAGGGAAGGGGTGGATGCTGTTAGCAATGATGAGAGGCCTCTCTCCACTCGACAAATCTCAGGTTGATTATTGTGATTGTGCATTTTTGGTGCACGCTCAGAGTCACAAGTAATGGGAATAAAACAAAGTCGGGTTTTAGCTCAAACAAGAGTGACAGAAACAATGAAAATCATTAAAAATGTTTGTATGTAACTTGGCACTTGTGTCTCTTCACTTTAGGATCCAGCGAGGAAATTGTGATGACACAGACCCCACTCTCACTGCCCATCATCCCCGGAGAGCCGGCCTCCATCTCCTGCAGGGCCAGTCAGAGCCTCCTGCACAGTAATGGAAAAACCTATTTGGGTTGGTTCCGGCAGAAGCCAGGCCAGTCTCCACAGGGCCTGATCTACTTAGTTTCTAACCGTTACTCCCAGACAGGTTCAGTGGCAGCGGGTCAGTCACAGATTTCACCCTGACAATCAGCAGGGTGCAGGCTGACGATGTGGGGGTTTATTACTGTGTGCAAAATCTACAGTATCCTCACACAGTGATTCAGGCCCGAACACAAACCTCGTGCCTGGGGTCCCGGCTGCCCCAGTGAGCAGCTTCTCTGGGGAACTCACAGGACATTCTTTATCTAATTCTGATAAAATCAAAATAAGTATTTCAAGTGATTCCAATGCCAATTGTCTTTGATTTCCTTCAATTACATTTGTCTGAGTGAAAAAGGGGTTCTTATAATTTCAAAATTGGGCTTTGAAAGTAAACAGCAAACAGTAATAATGGAGACAAAGTTGATGGTATGTGGAAAAATGCATCTAGAAATCCAGCAGCCTGGAGTTCACAGACCATGGAGTTTATGATTCTTAATAAAGTTATTTAGAGTATTGATAAATGCATAATGAGATGTAGAGAGATTATGGAAGCCCTGGGAGCAAACACAGTGAGAGCAGGAAGACCCGAGGCTCAGCATGGCCATAGTCGTCTTGCTCCCACATGATTGATGGAAACTTGTGATCTGGAATTTCTGCTTCGATGTCAGACAGGAGAGAAATTCCAACTCCCTCAGCGTGTTGAGGTAGATAAAGGAATCCTACATGATGCTCGTATCTCAAAGGTGCTGTACTCAAACAGAATAGTAAAAAATAAGTGATGTCATAAAACTGAGAAGGAACACCGAGGAGAAGGAGAAGACAATCAAATTGGCTGTGACACAGAAATCTCAAAATAGAGTTGATTGACTAGGACAAGATTTCTCTGTCTCTAAGGTAACGGTCCTGAGGTGGTCAGGCTCCCTTGGTAAGGGAAATGGTTCTGCTGCATCAGGTCCCTCCAGTTTTCCCCAGTTCGTCGCTGTCTGCAGTGATTAGAGACCCTGCTCTGAATTTTTGCCCTTGGTTTAAAAACTCATTCATTCTTTTTTTGGACAGATTTTTAAAAGTTGTCTCCACACGCATTGAATTTACAACCCCAGGATTAAGAGTCACATGCTCTCCTGACCAAGCCTGCAAGTGCCCCCAAACCTGTTTATTCTTGTGCTCATGGTCAGTGTATCCAAATGCATAGCATGTTTGAAGGAGAGTCTCCAGAAGCTACAGGATTTCATACCTCTGCAGACCCCTTGTGTGATATCATATATGGTAGGATTAATGGTTACAATAATCATGAGTCTATTATTACATGATCTTCTTCCCAATGTAGGCTCCTGGTCCCCTCCAGTACTCCCATCGGTAAACCAAAACTCTGTGAACTCCTGGATGGTGACGGCAGCTGAGCCCCACTGGTCAGGAAGGCTTAACTTAACTGGAAAACAGTGTATCTCTGTCCTTCCGGGGCAGACGTGAGCTATCTTCAGTGGAATCCTCCAGGAAAACTATTCATTTTCTCCTTGTTTGCATAGTTGACATACAATGTGTCCAATGTGTCACACGTTGCAGGAGTACGACATAGTCACTCAACAATTCTACACATATTCAATGCTGACCACGTAAGTGTAGTCCCTGGGGGCCAACATTTTTATATTCTTACTGATTATATTCCCTATGCTGTAGTTTTCGTATCTTTGACTTTTCATCTTATAAGTGAAACCTTGTACCTTGTGACCCCCTTCACCTCTTTCACCCGTCCCCTCACCCCTCTCCCCCTGGCAACCAACAGTGGGTTCTCTGTAGTCATGAGTTTGTTTCTGCTTCTTTGCTTATTGATTTGATTTGTTTCTAGATTCCATAAGAAGGGAAATCCTATAGTATTTGGTTCTGTCTTATTTCACTGAGCATAATACTCTCTAGCTCCATCCCTGTTGCTACAGATGGCAAGATCTCATTCTTTCTTATGACGGAGGGTGATTCCATGGTGTACCTATACCACATCTTCATCCATTCCTCTGTGGTTGAACACTTGGTGGCTTGCACATCTTGGCTATTGCAAATAATGCAGCAATACACACAGGACCACATGTATCTCTTGAATTAGTGTTTTTGTGTTCTTCGTGCAAATACCCAGCAATGGAATTACTGGATCCTTGGTCCTTCTATGTTTAGGTTGTTGAAGAACCTCTGCAATGTTTCCACAGTGGCTGCACCAATTTTCACTCCTACCAACAGGGCACAGGGTCAGTTTTCTCCACATCCTTGCCAACATTTGGTATTCCTTGTTCTGATACTAGTCATCCTGACAGGTATGAGATGTTATCTCATCATCGTCTTGATTTGTATTTCCCTGTTGATGAATGATGTGGAGCATCTTTCCTGTGTTTCTTGGGATCTGTATGGGGAAATATCTGTTCATGTCTTCTGGAATATGGCATATAATTTTAGGTGCTCTCGTTCTTCTGGACTCACTTCTTTATTTTCAAAATCCAGGTTTGGAACTCAGAAAACTCTCCTTTGGTTTTAACGTGCAGTGACAGAGACTGCTAGAAGATATTGGCTCTAGGCAAAGCTCTGCACCCAAACCAGCTCATCAGATGACTCCTCTGTAATAGTGGCCACAATGTGCACAATTGAAGCACTCAAGTTATGCCGAGGGTACAAAGAACAACAGGCACCCTGGTGCCACAAGGATCTTCTCTGTCATCCTATCCGTGAACCTGGAAATGAGCCATAGTAGCAGGTTACATTCTTACCTCTATCAAATGGCGCTCTAAGGATAAATGAGTGCAGCATCCAGGGGATAACAGTGTGGGTTTGGAGCTCGAATGCCCAAGTATAAACTCTGATTCTGAATGCTCCTGGGAGCCAGCAGTACGACCTCAGAAAACTGTGTCCATTTTCTCATCCGTAAAGGAGGACATTAATCATCCTATATCATAGGATTGCTCTGAAGAGTAAATTAATTACTATACTTACCTCTGGATTTGGCACATAAGGCATCTACAACAAATGTTCAAAAATGAAATTTTGTTCCTTCTTTTAGAGAGAAACTCAGGGAACAGAGAGACCCTAGACAGAATGTTCGCCAGTCTCCCAAGGTCTTCGGTCAAGTTTGTGGTAATCTCCTATAAACAATCAAATGGAAAATCTTCCTGCAAAAAAGGGGAAAGTGGTTTCTTTTAGCAAAGGAAACAGTCCACAAAAGAATGAGGCAGCCCACAGAATGGGAGATGATATTTGCAAATGACACTACTGATAAAGGACTGCTATCTAAGATCTATGAAGAATTTCTCAAACTCAACACTCCCCAAAAAACAAGTAATCAAGTCAAAGAATGGGAAGAAGTCATGAACAAAGACTTCTCCAAAGAAGATATATGAATGGCTGACAGACACATGAAAAAGTTTTCAGCATCATTAGCCATCAGGGAAATTCAAATCAAAAACACACTGAATACCACTTTACAGCAGTTAGAATGGCAAAAATTGACAAGGTAAGAAATAGCAAATGTTGGAGAAATCGTGGAGAAAGGAGAACCGTCTTACACTGTTGGTAGGAATGCAAGTTGGTACAGCCACTTTGGAAAACAGTATAGAGTTTCCTCAAAAAGTTAAAAATAGAGCTACCCTATGGCCCAGCAATTGCACTACTGCTAAGATATAGATGTAGTGAAAAGAAGGGGCACATGTACCCCAGTGTTCATAGCAGCAATATCCTCTGTGGACAGAACTGAGATGCCCTTCAATAGATGAATGGATAAAGAAGATGTGGTTCATAGATACAGTGGAATATTATTCAGCCATCAGAAAGGATGAAGACCCATCATTTTCATCGACATAGACAGAACTGGAGGGGATTATGTTAAGTGAAGTAAGCCAAGCAGAGAAAAATAATTATCACATGATTTTAATCACATGTGGAATGTAAGGAATAGCACAGAAGACATTAGGAGAGGGAAGGGAAAATGAAGTGGGAAAATTGGAGGAGGAGATGAAGTAAGAGAGACTATGGACTCTGGGAAACAATCTGAGGTTTTTAGAGGGGAAGGCAGTAGGGGGATGGGTTAGCCAGTGATGGGAATTAGGGAGGGCACATACTGCAATGAGCACTTCGGTGTCATATACAATGAATCATGGAACACTACATCAAAAACTAATGAAGTACTGTATGGTGACTAGCATAATACAAAAAAAAAATTATTAAAAAGTGGTTTCATTAATTGTCTGAATTTTAGTTTCATAAACCGTTAGGTCCTCCATTACAGGTTGAGCAGAGCACTCATTCAGTTTCAGAACAAACACTGGGAGACCTACTGGACTAGCTGGTATGCTGGGACAGCACTGGGGATGGGGACCAGCTAAGAGTTGAAGGGACACATGCAGAGGACACCCACAAAGCCCTAAACATGGGAGGCCCATCACCTTTGTGGAACTTGGGAGCAGAGCAGCAAAGAAAGGGTCTACTCTTGGCCTTCAGACTCTATTCAATACAGATCTGGGACAACAGGTTGTAATTTCAACATATATTGCTTTAAACCTGCTTAAAATTGCCAGATATGATCAGTGTAAGACCCAGAAGAGGGTGTCCCTTCCCTCCACATCACTTGGCGGTCACCACCCTATTCCAATAAGATCACTGAAAGGAGTGAAGGCGAGATCCACTCAGACTGAGAACTTAAAGACCAGTTTTCCTGTGCAGCCATCACTCTGTGTTCGCAGTCCTTCCCACGGGAGTGGGACAGCCAGCGGGAGTGTCTGGAGTCAGCCCTAGACAGAACCCTGAGAGAGCGAAATGAAACGCAGCGTATGCACAGAGAGACTAAATCGCTCTAGACCCCGATTCTCATGACTCTGCAGTCACTCCTTTCCTAAGCTCTGGAGCAGCCAAGTCTGGGGTGGCATCGGAGGTCTTTGGATCCCAAATATGATGGGGAAATCACAATTCGGAACTTAAAACTATGCTTCACTACCTCATGTGTACATGAGACCACACACTGACACAGAACCTGGAAAGCAATTATCATTTGTTACAGGCCTCAGAAATAAGACATGTTTGAAAATGTACAAGAAAGAATTTCACTTTATCCTACAAATGGTATTGTCCAAGAACAAGGAAAAAACCCTCCGGATGACTCCCTCCCCATGGCCACAAGAGAGCGCACAGGTACCACAGGGATCCCTGGATGACTCTGGCTGTGTCTGGCATTAATGGCCAACAACCCAGACTGATCCTAGGTGTTAGATTTCCTGTTTGCACTTATGATTACATCTCAGAGATTCCCCTTTCCACCCAGGGGTAATGTCACATCTCCTCCTGCCGCCCATGTTTCCATCAGAGTCCATAGAGACAGGGAAAATAGCACTTAGTGAAGTTTCCAAAATGAAATGTTTGATTCAGCAGAAAACAAGTTCCCTCCATCAAATACTGTCCCGGGCAGAGTGTAACTCTGGGGAAATGGCCCACCCAGAGAACACGCGTGAGAAAGACTTGTGATGAGAGGTCCCTCTGGCAAAGGAAAAGAGCGTGGAGTAGTCACTGACGGGCCATCAGAACACCATGCAAGGTGCTCCTCACCCAGGTCTGAGAAAGCGGGAAGCCTGCAGCCCCTCACGGGCCCATGGCCATGGCTTTGGGGACCTGTTGACCAGATCAGACTCAAGTTGCCCACATCCACAGTCGCCATTGGTGTCAGAGAGAAAACTGGCGTAGACTGGTTTCCCCACACTTCAGAACTATGCACACAGCCTCTCAGTGACCAACAGGGTGACGGATGAAACAGGGGCTTTGGTTAGATTTACACCAGTAGCTGCAGTCACCATGGAAAACTGGGCAGAAGGGACATCTCTCAAGATCAAATCGAAAATCACCTTGTGACTTTTTTCTCTTCCAGTATTGATCCTCCATGACATGTGGGAAACCTCGTTATTCATTCCAAAAGTTGGCCTGCCCAGCTGACCTCACAGTTGGACCATCCCAGCCATGTGTATATCCTCTTTAGATAAAAAGTGTCTGGGTCAGCGTGGCTGAGGCTGCTCACAGATGGTTCCATGCTGACTCTCTTCTCCTCAACTCTGGGCAATGCTGATCCCTGAAGGAATGACCCCTGTTCTCGGCACAAAGAGCACAGTCTGCTCTGCCCTGATCTCACTGCCACACTCCCAGCCTCAGTGCACGTTCACTGTGTTATAGGCAGTTCTGGGGCCCCAACCAGGAGTATTTTTTCCCAAAAGCCCAAGTCAGACTCACTATATCCAGTAAGTCTGATTGGCATTGCTCTGCCATCCTCCCTGCTGTATACAACGTCTGCACCCTTCCCTCATTTTCACCTTGCACAATCATCAAAAGACACAATCTCATTGATTAGATCAGAAATAAAAGGTTGGAAAATCATCTCTTTATTGAAATAAGTGCAATAGAGGTATGGTTACATAGTCTTCAGGGGGAGATTGTCAGAAAAGTGTCCTAACTCTGTGAATCCTGGTTGGACATCAACCCTAACATGTGACTGGTGTCTCTGTCTCCCTAGTACAGAGTAGCTCATTGAATTATGTAACTGAATTTATTATGTTTTATTTCTCCAGCATGTTACATGGTATCAAATTCTATTCATTTATCCAAATAATTGACAGAATAACAGTCATGCGTTTGTGAGTGTTTTATTAAATCACATTTTCCATAAGTCCCATGTTTTCATCAATGCTATTCCTCTTTTCCTGACTCCAAGTTCAGAGAAACATTTGTCATCTAAGAGTGAAAGTAATTCATTTTTTCAATATTCTCTATTGGGTTGCAAGCTATAAAAATAACTAAAATCAGGAACCTGGGTGGCTCAGTGGGTTAAGGCCTCTGCTTTCGGCTCGGGTCGTGATCCCAGGGTCCTGGGATCGAGTCCTGCATCGGGCTCTCTGCTCAGCAGAGAGCCTGCTTCCTCCTCTCTCTCTGCCTGCCTCTCTGCCTACTTGTGATCTCTGTCTGTCAAATAAATAAATAAAATCTTAAAAAAAAAAAACTAAAATCTGAAAATCCACCACAAACTCAGTCTCAGAGAGACTCAGAGAGATGTAGACTCAGTCTCAGGGAGAAGTAGACCGACTATTCCCAATAAAGTCAGCATATGGCCAAATAAAGAGAGTGTTCAAAGTAACTCCTTTGATTATATTTGCCCAGGACATCTGTGCAACAGGGTTTTAATAGTCATAGTCATTTATTGTCAGAGTTTCAATAATCATAGTCATTTATTGTTCCAGGTAATCAGAAATGTTGGCGTAGATAACTCCTGGTATCATTCACTGAGGATATATTCCTTCTACCATATTCTTGCGAAAACTGAATCAATAGAAACATCAATAGATGTTTCTTCCAATCAATAGAAACATCAAACAAATCTGATTAGAGGGACATTCTTCCAAAGAACTGTGCATTACACTGCAAACTTTTCAAAACCATGAAAGATACAAAAATGGGTGCTCAGAACAGATTAGAGAACTAACGAGATATGTCAATGAAATGCAATATAGTTCCTTGGATTTCATCTTCGGACACAAATCTTTTATCCTAGGACACAGGGCTTTAATGGAAAACTTAGTGAATCCCAGTATGGATCATTAATTAGTTAATAGCATAGTATCCATGTTAATTTCCTGGCTAAGGTTAATTATTATTATGGTTATGTGGGCTGTACACATTAAGGAAAGCTGGAGAGATTGTATGGAGATGATTTGGATACTTTTGAAATTTCTTATAAGTCTTAAATGTTTTCAAAATACATTGAAATATATAATCAAAAGTATTTAAAATAAGAAAACGGTATGAGTTCTTATGGCACTGCTCTATGGTGTCAATCTCTCTTCCCGCCTTTATCCATTTGGAATTCCCTTTTCTTTTCTTCTACTTACCCATGCCTTGAAGTCTATCTAGTTGACATGCAGTATTCCATCAGCTTCAGGTACACAACAGAGTGGCTCAAGAATGTGTATGTTACACTCTATTCACCACAATGTCACTCCCATCTGTCACCATAGGACACTGTTGGGATACCATTGACCCTGTTGCCTAGGCTGTACTTTCTTCCCCGTGACTTACTCTTCCCACAACTGGAAGCCTGTACCTCCCATCCCTTCACCCATCTTTCCCATCTCCCCACCTCCTTCCTCTCTGGCAGACATTTGTTTGTTCTCTGTATTTATTCGTCTGGGTTCTACATTTTGTTGTTTGTCTGTTTGTTTTGTTTTCTAGATTTGAATAACAAGTAAAATCATATGGCATTTGGCTTTCTTTGTCTGACTTATTTCACTTTGCAGACTCTCCTCTAGGTCCATCATATGGTCCCAAAGGGCAAGATTTCATCGTTTCTTATGGCTGATTAATACTCCATTGTATGTATATTGGACCTCTCTTTATCCATTCATTTATTGATGGACACTTAGTTTGCTTCCATATTTGGCTATACTTCTGCAGTAAACATAGGGTTGCATATTATCTTTTCCAACTGGTGTTTTCATTTTGTTTTGCATAAATGCCCAGCAGTGGAATTGCTGGATTGTGTGGTATTCCTATTTTTAATTTTTTAAGGAAACTCCATGCTGTTTAAACACCATACTGTTTTCCACCGGTGTACATTCCCACCAACAGTGCACGGGTCTCCTTTTTTTTCCACATTCACACCACCCTGGTTTTTTCTCTTCTTTTTTATACTTGCTATCCTGGCAGGTGTAAGGGATATCTCATTGTGGTTTTGAATTACATTTCCTTAATGATTTATGATGTTGAGCATCTTTTCATGTGTCTGTTAGCCATCCCTCATCTTCTCTGGAAAAATGTCTATTCAGATTCTCTGCCCGTTTTTAATCAGATTATTTGTTTTTTTTTGGTGATTAGTTTTAAACATATTTTATATATTTTGGATTTTAGCTCCTTATTGGGTGTATTATTTCAAATATCTTCTCCTGCTCAGTAGTTTGCCTTTTTGTTTTGTTGATGGTTCCCTCTGTTGTGCAGAAGTTTTTCATTTGGCATAGTCCCAAGAGTTCATTTTTGCTTATTCCCCACTTGCCTAAGGAGACATATCTACAAAAATGTTTCTAAGGCTAATGTCAATGAGATTACTGCCTGTTTTCTGCAAGGAACTTTAGAATGTCTGGTCTTCAACTTAGGTCTTTAATCCCTTTTGAATTTATTTTTGCCTGTGGTGTCATTTCATTCTTTCACATATACATGTCCAGTTTTCCCAACAATGTTTATTGAAGAGAGGCCCCCATTGTGTACTCTTGTCTCCTTCGTCATAGATTAATTGATTATATAAACATAGGTTTATTTCTGGACTCTGTTCTGTTCTATTGACCTTCATGTCTATTTCAATGCCAATACCATACTGTTTGGGTTACTCCAGCTTCATAGTACAGTTTTCAGTCTAAGATTGTGATACCTCCAGATTTGTTCTTCTTTCTCAAGACTGCTGTGGTTACTCAGGGTCTACCTTTTAAAATAAAAGTGTAAAATGTGCCTAGAAACAGCTGAAGATGTAGAAATTTAGCAGGGAAATGGAAGGAACATTTAAATATGTCTCTTACCACTCAGGGAGCATAGATTGTATCTCCATTAGTTTTGCTTCAAGCAAAGACAGTCTTTTATGTCACTCTGCTCACATGAGAGGTCATACGCCTCTCTGGCTGGCTCTTTCCATTTGGCTGCACCCACAGGGAATTTGCATGTTGTCCCCTAGGGAGGACCCTCCCTTGCCAGTCTGAGATAAAAGATCAACTTTCCACTTGTCTTGACCTACCAGGACTCATCCCTTTAACTTGTCAAAATGAGGTTCCCTGCTCAGCTCCTGGGGCTCCTCATGCTCTGGTTTCCAGGTAAGAACAGGGTGCCCCAGGAGGAAGGAAAGTGGGAAGGCAGGATGAACCCTGAGGGCACCAGTTTCCCACATAATTTTGTTTCCGTGTGAGATGGATGTCTGCCTACTGGGATGGGACATATGACTTTTATCTGTGAGAGAGGAAGAGTCCTGAGGGAAAAGGACCTGTATGTACTCTGGTGACTCCATGACATTGAAGACTGGGAGGACTTATGTGATTTGTAGAGCCTTCTGGTATGTCTAGCCAATCTCTGGTTCTTTTTTGAAATTGGAAAGTTTCGAGTACTGAATCAAGGTCTCTTAAAAGGCCTCTTAGTTTGAAATAAAGAACAAAGGAAAATTATGGAAATTACCCACAATGTTTGCCCTTAACCTTGCAATTTTCTCTTCTTCCTTCAGGATCCAGTGGGGAAGTTGTATTGACACAAACCCCACTGTCCCTGTCTGTCACTCCTGGAGAGCCAGCCTCCATTTCCTGCCGGGCCAGTCAGAGCCTCCTGCACAGTGATAGATACAATTATTTGCATTGGTACCTGCAGAAGCCAGGCCAGTCTCCACAGCTTCTGATCTACTTGGCCACTAACCGTTTCACTGGGGTCCCAGACAGGTTCAGCGGCAGTGGGTCAGGGACAGATTTCACCCTGACAATCAGCAGGGTGGAGGCTGATGATGTGGGGGTTTATTACTGCCAGCAAGATTTACATGCTCCTCACACAGTGGTTCAGCCTAGAATAGAAACCTGTTGGGGTGGCCCAGTTGCCCACATGTGTTGCTTGTCTGGCGAGCAGGCACAGGAGATTCTCCCTGTCAGTGTAAGAGGAAGATGATGAGGAGCTCAAGGAATAGTTGGTGCTGTGGGGTCTAGATCCTGAGAACCTCAGCTGCACCCCAGCACCATCCTTTATGGACTTGTCAGCTGAAAAATCCTGGGCATGACAGGCCTGTCAGGGAGAATGGGTGAGATCTGAGCCACCAGTCAGGACAGAGGGAAGAGATGAATGAAAGTTCATCTGATTCTCCCCAACTTGAGTAATGTTGGAAGTTAAATGTAACAGGAAATTCAGACAAGTGAAGCCATTCTTGGAAAAACAAATGGAATCTATGTTGGTGTTTGACAGTTTTGAGCACCTGGTATTGTATGGAAGTGTGGAATCGCCATTTTGTACATCTGAAACCAATACCACACAGAATGGTGACTGCAATTTCAATAAAAACCTTAAAAATAGAATAAAATCTAAATTGCTAAAAGGAATAAAATATTTTGACAAGAGAGGACATTTTCACGTATTGTGTGAAATTAATCAGGGATTTTAAAATAAAATCAGGATTTTATTCCCTGATTAAAAAAATAGGAATGAAAAAAAAAACACCTCCTCTCCCCAAGGTGGGCAATTCCACACAAACCACTGCTTGTTGCCAGTGGGACTCTTTTTATTCCCCAGTGACATCTGGTCCAAATAACCCTCCCCAGTTCCCTCCTAAACCCTAATTAAGTGACCTTTCCTTTGTCTCTTTAGACTTGCCTAGGATTTATCATAGGTTTCTTGTCCTCTATTATTCCTAATAAACTCATTTTATTGATCAAATACTGGCCATTTTACTTTTAAGTTCATCATACTCCTAAATAACATCTCCCCAGGTTTCCTACCCTACCTCTCCAGCACCTGGACACACCGTTCTACTCTGTTTTTTGAGTTTAGTTCTTTTAGATTCTACATATAAGTGATGCCATAGAATAGTTGTCTTTCTCTGTCTGACTTCTCTTACTCAATGTAATGACTTCAAGGTCCATCCAATTGTTTGCAAATGGAAGAATGTCATTTTATTCATGGCTGAATAATATTCTGTTGTGTGCGTATACCACAACTTCCTTACCCATTCATTCACTGAGGGACACTTAGGTCATCTGCTATTGTGAATAATGTTGCAATAAACATGGGAGTGTAGCTATCTCTGGTAATCTGATTTCCTTCAGGGAGTTTGGAATGATAAGGTTTATTACTTAAAGTTCTTAGAAGAGACTGTCATATCTGGGGCCGCACAGCAAGGTCACTGGTAGACAGAGAAAGAAACACAGACAGACAGAGAGAGAGAAAGTCTGACAGTAGCATTACAATAATGAGAAAGCCAACTGTCAGGTCTTTACAGTGGACCTGCAAGCTGGTTTCTTCTCAAGAGTAGTTTGAAAGGAGCCAAGCAAGGTATCCATTGACCTCCAGGAGACTGACACGCACTCGCATATGTACATTGTCATTGTTTCTGATGCTCTCTTAGAGGACAGGGAAATATGCACTGTGTCCTTGCCCAGAAGGAGACTTTGACAGCTGGATGCTTTTCCCACTACTGCTGGCAGCAAGGACTGTATCTCCATTGGATTTCTTCCAAGAGGAATCTATTTTCCTTCACTTGGCTCACATCAGTGGTCCCCTCCCCCCCTGGTGGCTCTCTCCACAAGCAGCAAGGCAGCAAGCAGAGGAAGATTTGCATAATTGTTCCCTGGGCATGATCCTCTTGCAAGTCTGAGATAAAAGGTCAGCTTGAACCTAGCTTTGAATTACCAGAAGACATCAGTTCAACTTCTCAAAAGGAGGTTCCCTGCTCTTTCCTTGGGCTACTAATGCCTTGGATCCCAAGTAAGGACAGAGTGGGAGATGTGAAAGGGGAAATGGTGGGGAAGGCGAGCTCAGGGAGCGCCATGTTTGAGTGCTTTCTCCATGCTCACTCTGCACACTTTTGAATACATATTTTTTGGTCTCTGGGAAGGGGCATGAGATGTTTGAATGTATGAGAATGAGAAGGACCTAAAAGAAGAAGGGCCTGTGCTGTAGTGAAGCCTGTGTCACTGAAAGAAGGGGATGTTGCAGGAGAATTCTTGAGACCCCCTTGTGTCTGAAAATTTTCGTAATTTCTTGGAATGGGACATTTTTAACATGTAAGTCAAAATCACAGAAAAAGTAAATTAGCCTGAAATATTTAGCAAATAAAATGATGAATGTGGGGGATGCCTGGGTGGCTCAGTTGGTTAAGCATCTGTTTTCCGCCTGGGTCATGATCGAGTCCCACATTGGGTTCCTTGCACAGCAGGGAGCTTTCATCTCCCTCTATCTTCTCTTCCTGCTACTCCCCTGCTTGTGCTCTCTCTCTCTTTCTCTCTCTCTCTCTGACAAGTAAATAATATCCTTTAAAAATGATGAAAATGGCTCATAATATATCTATGTCATCTTGCACTTCTCTCATTATTTTAGGACCTGATAGGGGTGTTGTGATGAAACAGACCCTACTCTCCCTGTGGGTCACCCCTGGAGAGCCGGCCTCCATCTCCTACAGAGACAGGCAGAGCCTCCTGTAGTGAAGGAAACTTCTTTTTGCACTGGTTCCTGCAGCCTCCAGGCCAGTCTCCACAGGACCTCATTTATTTGGTTTCCTACTCTTACTCCAGGGTCCTGGGCAGGTGCAGTGGCAGCAGGTCAAGCACAGATTTCACCCTGAGGATCAGCAGGTTGGAGGCTGAGGAAGTGGGGGTTTATCACTTCCAGCAAGGTACACAGTATCCTCTCACCCTGGGTCAGCCTTCCACACACATGTCCCCGCTTGTGGGAGGGCCCAGCTGCTCACATGTATTACTACTCTGGGGACTAAGCAAAACAGACTCTCAGAGTCTAAGAGGAAGGCGTTGGAGAGCTCTAGGGAGTTGTGTGCAACTGAGGGCTCCGGACCGTGCCTGTGCTGTTCCCCTTAGGCACCACAGGTTACGGCTCCTCCACAGCAAGAGCCTTGGCATGGCAGACCCTACAGCAGAATGGATGGGGCCCAAGTTTCCTCTGAGCCATTGGAGGCATCAGAAGGGAGAGCCGAGTAAAAGCTCATGCTATTCCTCGCCACACTGAATACACTTGTCAGTTAATTTCATTCAACCCCAACATTGTGTCTGATTGGTGGCAGCTACATACAAAAAAATACACATTTTTGGTTTTGTTAGGTTTGATAGTTGCCAGAATCCAACAACAGGAGGGTGTTTGGTAATAAGAAGACATGGTTGTCTTCTCCTCCATCACCTTCTCATCTATATATACTCTGTCCTAGCACCTATCTCTGTCCTGCTGGGACAGTCACTGATGTGTATTACTGTCCTCATTGGAGGAACTGAGATAAATTATTCTACTGTGTATTTTTGAACTAGATAAACTTAATAAACACTTCATAAACAAAGACCGAACACCAGAAGTCTTTGAAAAATCTCAATCATAGCAAGTCGAAGTCAACTGAGATTTCTAAATTCCAAAGCTGGATTTTATATATAATGAAACAAGTTGGAAAATAAGTGAGCATAAAATGTATGCCTTAGTCTGCAGAATTTGGATGAATACAAGAGAATATAAAAGCCTAGGTTGTGCCTGTTGCAATCAGAATCTTATGGTTTTGTGCAGGGGCAGTAATGTGGTATGAAGACATGTGATGGAGGTCAGCTCTTCCAACAAGACCCAGCTCCGGGGGTCATGTATGTTGGAGAGGGGATTCTGGTGGGGTTGAGGTCCAGATTTGAATCCCCATGGAAAGTCAGATGTACTTCCTGGGAGATGACAGAGTGAAGGGACCACTGCCTGGCCTCCTGGGCCTTGACCTGCTGACACTGCCAGTGTCACAGAAAGGCATGACTCTAGTGGTGGCACTGTAGGTCCTTTGCAACTCCAAGTTTAGTGAAGTTTCTACCTCATTCCTAACCTAGGTCTATCATACATTCTTATGTAAGCCTGAGAGCATGAGTGAACTTCCAAAATGCGATTCTACCCCAGGGTATGTCTGTAACGATTTGAGAAAAATGATCATTGAGAAACCATGTAGACAAAGGGACAGTGACCAGAGATAGAGAAGGGGCTGGGAAGGCTGGCCAGGGATGCAGTGGTGGGGGACCAAGGCTCATGCCTGAGACATAGGGATAATCAGTGCAGCATTATAGGGGAGAAATGCAGGACAATGTGGGAGGTTTACTCTGTCTTTCTGGCCTGGAGGTCCAGTCATATTTCCCATCCCAGAAGTCAGCAGATGTTCCCAGGATAAATCCATCCCGGGGGTAATTCTCAGCTCCTGGCTTATCTCTGAAAACAACTTCCTGCAGCTGCCCAAGCTCAGCTGTATTCTCTTCCCCAGCAGAGCCCCCTGCCTGGGCCAAGCCAGAGGATATGCCCACATTCAGATTTTGCAAATTCCACGAGGGTGTAAAATGACAGGAGAACATCTCATCACATACAACACACTTTCTATCTCTGGAATTGTAAATCATCTGGTCCTTATTTTTTCTATTGCTCTCTGATTTCATCATAAATGTGACTTTTACATTTTTTTTTTTTTTTGTTCTCCTCTGCATTTGTTGCAATGTTAGTGTAGCTCCTGTAAGATCTACTCCATCCTAACTAAACCCGGAAATGCCTTTTATTTCAAATTCAGTTATAATATGTGGATAGGACTTAGGAAGTACATTGCAAGTAGATCCCAGTGGATAGATCCATCCATTAATACACATGCCATGATCGCGCAATTGCCTCAAGAGAAGGGAAAAGAGATCCCTGAAGAAATTTTGGTCCTGCCATCATCAAAATGACAACTGACAACTAATGTATTTCCAAATTCCAGGCACATTGCCTAGATAATATGCCTTACAGATGCCCCATTGGCAATAGTGCTCTAATAATATTTTGATTAAATGATGGGGCATATTAGTTATGGAGTTATGGGGGAAGCAAAAGAAGGTTTGAAATCACAAAATAAAACAATCTCGTGTCTGCTTAAGGAAGTAAACGACATTGGAGGTGATTGCCTGCTTCCAGATACTAGATCCCACGGAACATGTGTGGTACACTGTGTCTGTCTTCACCATGATAAACACGTGATACCTAACTAAATCTGTGAATTCACTAGTTCCCTGGGCCTCAGATATTGCTTGGACTTACCAAGCCACCACTCCCTGAGGACTGAAAGCTTCTACCTGTTACCCTAGGCCTTCCTCTGCATCCCAGTCCTACCCAGCATCTGGCTCAAACAGCACTTCATCGTGAAAGACATACTGAGTGGCATGAACACAATTTCCTTCCGGGAGTCAGCAGGTCATGGACCATCATCTGTTCATCCCACTAGTGAGCTGTGAGTATGCTGAGCACGACCTACAATCCTCCAGCTGCTTTCGCTGCCTTGTACTTGAACTCCCTCCCATTACTGCTATAGGACGGGCCTCCACAGCTTCCAATATGCTCACCTCAGTATCCGTTCTCTGACTTGACTCAAGCAGCTTGATGTTTGCAGAGTCACAGGAGTAATGCAGAACCATTTTGTTCCTGCTAGGAAAAGTAGGAGTCTACAATGCGATGAAGGCTTTCCCTAAGCCTGCTCCACTCCTGGACCTCAGGGTAGGTCTTTCTCCACCCCTGACTAATGTTTGTTACTTATTCGTGTTGTGTGCGTCGATCAGCTTTGGTGGGGGTCAGTTTTGTTGTCCAGGATGCATGGCGCTTTGGAGACATGAGGGAGACAGGGATTCCAGCAAAGCATTTAGGATCCATCAGCGTACAGCTGTCACAGGAAAATTTCAAAGCCCTTTTCTGACCATAAAATAATTTCTTTGAGACTTTTCATTTCCTGGATATTTCAGGGCAATAGATGATGAGATACACAACTAAGCACAATGGAGACTTCTGAAGTTCTAATGTTGTATTTCATAGGAAACAGTAATACAAGACCCCATTACACATGTCCAAAATGATTCTGTAAAGAAGAGATATTCTAAATACCAGTCAAAATACTAGAAAATTATTCCTTGTTTATTCTGCTCTGTCCTCCCAAGGAAGTTCTTCCTTTAAGAAATCTTCTAAATTCACCTGATACACATGTAGTGAGGTAAGTATGATGCAATATTCACCAGATGATAACAACTGGTTACCAGGAATTTCAGATTCATTGCCTGAGGCACAAAATTCTTTCTTCTTTTCTTCTTGTCTTAAACAGATCCTTTGCTCTCTGTCTCTGTTGGAAGATTTTTTTTTTCTCCTTGTCTCCCTCTTCTGATTTGCATACTTTCATGCAGTTTAATTCACTATATCTCAAGAAAAAACAGTGCCTAATCCTTTCATCCAACATTCTTTAACTGTTAACCTGGTAAGAAGAGATACTGAACTACTTCGCAACCATTTCATGTCCATCTTGTGTTTGCAGACTCTGCCCATCAATATCAACGTGGTAGAACCCATCTTTTCCCCAAGACAAGCCTGGAAGGATCTAAGCAGGATGGTCATTCATCTCCCACATACTGATCTGGATATTCAGAATCTGATCCTGATGCTATTTGGCAACATGATGACTGCTTTCTTGGTTTTCAGCCAAAGAAAGAAGATATTTTATTTCACACTGCTCACAGGAGACCCTCACCCTTCTCATGCCTCTGTCCACATGGCTTCACCCACCTGGGAATTTGCATATTGTCCCCTAGGGAGGATCCTTCATTGCAGGTCTGAGGTAAAAGGTCAGCTCAAATATTGCTTGGACAGACATACCAAGCCTCATCTGTTCAACTGCTCAGAATGAGGTTTCCTGCTCAGCTCCTGGGGCTGCTGATGCTCTGGGTCCCAGGTAAGAGCAGAGGGGGGATGAGAAAGGAGAACATGGTGGGGAAGATGAGCTCTGCATGTTTAGATGGAAGGTATCTGCTAGTTAGATGTGTATGTCTTTCCCTCAAGGGGGACATGACATATTGAGATGTATCAGGGTGAAGAAGATTGGGAAAGGAGCAAGGTCTATGTTCTTGTGATCCCCGCAGCATAAAAATGGGAGGATTGTTAGGTGACTTCCAGGGGCTCTTTGTACCTTACAAAATCTTTTCCTTCTTTAAATTGAATATTTGGGGGGGGCCGCCTGGGTGGCTCAGTGGGTTAAAGCCTCTGCCTTCGGCTCAGGTCATGATCCCAGGGTCCTGGGATCGAGCCCCGCATCGGGCTCTCTGCTCAGCGGGAAGCCTGCTTCCTCCTCTCAATCTCTACCTGCCTCTCTGCTTACTTGTGATCTCTGTCTGTCAAATAAATTTAAAAATCTAAAAAAAAAAAATAAAGTTTAAATTGAATATTTGGGGGATAGGCATCGAAATCACACATAAAAGAAATTATCTCACTTACCATAAATAACAGAAGGGAAACATGAAAATGCTCATAATGTTTGAATTGTATTTCTCTCTCCTTCCCTTAGCATCCAGCAGGGATATCATGCTGACACAGATCCCATTCTCATTGCCTGTCACCCCTGGGGAGCCAGCTTCCATCTCCTGCAGGGCCAGTAAGAGCCTCCTGCACACTAATGGAATGAACTATTTGTGTTGGTACCTGCAGAAGCCAGGCCAGTCTCCACAGAGCCTGATCTACTTTTTTTCCAGCTGTTACTCTGGGGTCCCAGACAGGTTCAGTGGCAGCGGGTCAGGGACAGATTTCACCCTGAAAATCAGCAGGGTGGAGGCTGACGATGTGGGAGTTTATTACTGCATGCAAAATCTAAAATCTCCTCACACAGTGATTCAGCCCTGAACACAAACCTCTTGCCTGGGGTCCCAGCTGCCCCAGTGAGTAGCTTCTCTGGGAAACTCACAGGTCGTTCTCTGAGTCTGTGAGAGAGGAAGGAGCTGGAGGCCCTGATGGAGCAGCCCACAGGTAGGCATCAGGCTCTGCCTGTGGATCCCCGACAGCCGCCCAGCCTTGCATGGCAGAAGCAGCAAGGAATTTAAGGGACTTGTCCCATGAGGAACGGGTTAAGGTGAATGGAGGAGCTCCTGACAACTTCCCCTAATCCCCTGTGCCATGCCCATGTTTCTCCAACAAAGTAGCTTCCTTAGGAATCAGAAAAGTGACATAGACCTGTGGTGAAGCTATTGGAATAAACAGTGTGGGCTATTATTTTCCACTTTCTCATTTCTTACTTCTCTACTACTTACACTATTCCTCTATTAATATATTCTAGAGAGTGATCTACACAAGCTGCCCTCAGAGAGAAATTGGTAAGAACAATCAGTAAAAATGTCTAATTCTAATAAAGTCAAAATAAACATTTACAAATGCTTAGTAATTATAAGATTCTGAGGCCTAGTGTCTTTGATGTCCCTCAATTACATTTTCCTGAGTGAAAATAGGGCATTCTTGCAATTTCAAAAGTGGGCTTTGAAAGTAAACAGCAAAAAGTAATGATAGAGACAAATGTTAGCTTTGTATATCACAGGAAGACTAGAGTATATGGGATTTTTCTTTCTCTTGTAAATGGTATGGGAGTTCATTATATTGAACTTAGGCACCACTGTAGACATAATGAATCTGGTGTAAGAAAATATTTTGAACACTAAATAAATACATTACTTTCACATGATGTGGTCATTAACTGAGATGACCCTGAATAACCTATTTTGGGAAAATGTATAGAAACTTTAAATCAAATACCTTTGTGATCCAGTTTTCTAAAAAACAGATAAAAAAATACACAGAGAATCCAGTGCATTGTTCCATTCTGCCTACCTCTCTGATTATATTCTCTATTCTTTTCTTTTTCCTTTCTTTCTTCCAGTTTCAGGTCTCTTATGATTTGTTTTGTGTATATGTCTTTGGGGTTGTTGCTGCCATTTAGTATTTTGTTCTCTCATTCATCTGTTCCTCTCTAGACAGAATGACAAGATGGAAAATCTCACCTCAAAAAATAGAACAAGAGGCAGTAGTGACTGCCAGGGATGTAATCGGTACAGATATAAGTAAGATGCTGGACGTAGAGCTTGAAATAACGATTATAAAGATAATGGTTGGGCTTGAAAAAAGCATAGAAGACAGTAATGAATTATTTTTCAGAGAAAGAAAGGAACTAAAATCTACCAAGTTGCAATAAAAGAGACTATTAATGAGATGCAATAAAAAAGGGAGGTTCTAACTGCTAGGATAGATGAGGCAAAAGCCGGAATTAGTGATACAGAAGGCCAAATGATGGAGAATAATGAAGCTGAGAAAAAGAGAGATAAAAAACTACTGGATCATGAGGGGGAGAATTCAAGAGATAAGTGGCACCATAAAGTGAAACAATAGTGAAATAATCGGGATCCCAGATGAAGAAGAAAGAGAGAAGGGGGCCGAAGGTATATAGTGGATAATTTCCCTAGTCTGGGAAAGGAAAAAGGCATCAAAATCCAAGAGGCATAGGGAACCTCCCTCAAAATCAATAAAAATAAGTCAACACCCTGACACATAATAGCAAAACCTGCAAATCATAGAGACAAAGATAAAATCCTGAAAGCAGCTTGGGACAAGAGGTCTATAACCTACAAGGGAAGAACCATTAGATTGGCAGAAGATCTATCCACAGAGACCTGGCAGGTCAGAAAGGACAGGCATGATATATTCAGGGTGCTAATGAGAAAAATATACAGCCAAGAATACTTTATCCACCTAAGATGTTATTCAAAATAGAAGGAATGGTAAAAAAGCTTCCAGGACAAACAGAAACTAAAATAATTTGTGAGCACCAAACTAGCCTTACAGAAAATACTGAGAGATCCTCTAAGCAAAGAGAAAACCCAAAAGTAACATAGACCAGAAAGGAACAGAGACAATATACAGTAACAGTGACTTTACAGGTAATACAATGGCACTAACTATATCTTTCAATAATAACTATGAATGTAAATGGGCTAAATTCTGTAATCAAAAGACACAGTGTATCAGACTGGATAAAAAAGCAAGACCCATCAACATGCTGTCTGCAAAAAACTCATTTTAGACTCAAAGATACTTCCATATTGAAAGTGAATGGGCAGAAAGCCATTTATCATGTTAATGGACATCAAAAGAAAGCTGGAGTGGCAATCCTTATATCGGACAAATTAGATGTTAAACCAAAGACTGTAGTAAGAGGTGAGGAAGGACAGTGTATCATAATTAAAGGGTCTATCCAACAAGAAGATCTAACAATTGTAAATATTTATACCCCTAACATGGGAGAAACCAATTATATAAGCCAATTAATAACAAAATCAAAGAACCCCATTGATAATAATGCAATAATAGTAGGGGAATTTATCACCTCCCCACTGCAATGGACAGATCATCTAAGCAGATCAACAAGGAAATAAAGGCTTTGAATGACACACTGGGCCAGATGGACTCTACAGATATATTCAGAGCATTCCATCCTAAAGCATCAGAATACACATTCTTCTCAAGTGCACATGGAACATTCTCTGAAATAGATCACATCCTGGGTAACAAATCAGGTCTCAACTGATACCAAATGATTGGTATCATCCCCTGACTATTTTTGGACCACAGTGCCTTGAAAGTGGAACTCAATCACAAGAGGAAAGTTGGAAAGAACTCAAATACACAAAAGCTAAAGAGTATCCTACTAAAGAATGCATGGGCCAACCAGGAAATTAAAGAAGAATTTTAAAAATTCATGTAAACAAATGAAAATGAAAACACTGCTGTTCAAAATCTTTGGGATGCAGCAAAGGTGGTTCTAAGAGGGCAATATATAGCAATACAAGCCTTTCTCAAGAAATAAGAAAGGTCTCAAATACCGAACCTAACTTTACACCTGAAGGGGCTGGAAATAAGAAGAGCAAATAAAATCTAAACCCAAAAAGAGAAGAGAACTATTATTTCTAATAAAGAAATATTATTTCTAATTGTGAAACAATAAAGTGAAACAATAAAGTGAAACAATAGTGAAATAATCGAGATCCCAGACGAAGAAGAAAGAGAGAAGGGGGCCGAAGGTATATAGTGGATAATTTTCCTAATCTGGGAAAGGAAAAAGGCATCAAAATCCAAGAGGCATAGGGAACCTCCCTCAAAATCAATAAAAATAAGTTGAACCCTGACACATAATAGCGAAACCTGCAAATCATAGAGACAAAGATAAAATCCTGAAAGCAGCTTGGGACAAGAGGTCTATAACCTACAAGGGAAGAACCATTAGATTCTTAGATTATCAAAGATTAGATTATCAAAGGAACGAGACTGAGACAAAGTGAAAGTTATGCAAAGCCTTATTCTATGCCAAGCATTAGAAGTCAGACTGACTGGCCAGGGCCGCCTCCGAAGAGAGCGACCACCCCTTGGTCTTACAGGCTAGTTTTATGGGCACAACCACAGACATATACATATGTGGCTTTGGCTGACTGGATGTCTCCTACCTGTGAATTTTAGTAACAGTTACCCGGAACCGATACTAGTAACTGCTGAGGCATTTATTAAACAACAAAATGGCCTTGTTTCAGGTATGTGTTTTAGCAACGGTTACCTGGAACAGGTATCAGTAACTGCTGAGGCATTTATTAAACAACAAAGTGGCTACCTAGGCAACATGGAGTCACTATAGCTAAGTAGGCTCAGGCAGACCCTAGGGGTTTAACAGGTTTTAACGTGGAATTGGCCCCAACATTCCCCCCTTTTCTTTGGAGATTAGTCAATTATTTGACTCTTTCTGAACTGCAAGCAAACCAGGCTTTGGTGGAGGACTTAAGGAAGTTAGTGAAGACAGTAGGGACTATTATGGTCCATTGGGCTGTTTTAGACCAATGAGGTGTTTCCTGGCTTCTGCTGAGTAGAAACAGGGTTAAAAGTTATGAAACCCTTTTGTGTTTTAGTTTTAGTCCACAGTTGGTGGGGTCCACCGGCAGTGGTTCCTATTTCTGGGGGGTGTTCTTGCTTTTGGCTTGTTTGGTGTGACACGCGTGAATCCGGGTCCTGATGTCTTTTACTTTTACTGCCATGGGAGTGGTCAGGATAACAGTGAATGGTTCCTTTCAGTGAGGCTTCAAGTTTTTTGTTTGGTGGTAGCATATCCAAACCAAGTTTCCAGGTTGGTAAGGATGTGGTTCCATCTCCATCTCTGTTTCCGTCTCAGTATAGGCAGCTTGGGTCCCTGTGTGGGCTCTTTTTAAGACAGATGGTAGTGCCTGCAGTGACTGGAGTACAGACTGATTAGTCATTTCCACTAGGGCAACCTCTTGTAGCCATGGGCAGAGTGGAGGGGGTCTCCGGAACATTATTTTAAAAGGGGTAACTTTGTTTAAATAGGGTGTACATCATGCCCTAAGGAGGATGAAGGGAAGGAGATCCATCCATCCACTGCCAGTTTCCAGAATTAATTTTGTTAAGGTCTCTTTAAGAGTCCGGTTTATTCTTTCTACTTGTCTAGAACTCTGGGGCCAGTAGGCACAGTGTAGTTTCCAATTAGTGCCCATGGCCTTGGCCAATGCCTGTGAGACTGAATTTACAAAGGCAGGACCATTGTTTAACCTGATCGTGAGAGGCAACCCAAACCTAGGAATTATTTTTTTTTCTAGTAGTTTCTTTTTCTTTTTATTTTTTGGCTACTATTCCTGCCATCTCATGTTTGGCGGAAAAAGTCTCTACCCAGCCTGAAAAGGTATCTACAAAAACTAACATATATTTGTATTCATTGGGTTCTTATCCCTACAGAATATTAGGTAATATCGTCTAAGCAAGCTATCGTGTAACTTCTCTGAATTTTACTTCAAGTTGTCTAGCTTAGGTAAACAAACATTTAAAGACAACAAAATCTAGAACTTAATATTCACAAAGGTGTGTTACTGAAACATAATTTTTCTTTCTAAAATAACCCTCATTTTCAGAGATAGTAAAATCAGGACTAATTTATTTGAAAAACAAGTCCAGTTTTAACAAACTTGGCCTAATTATTTACATAAGATCAGCAAGAACAGTGAGTGATCATATAGATTTTTTAGAATCCGCTTTGCTGGAACTTTTTATAAGGAATCTCTAGGTTGAACTTGTAGTAACTTCTCCAGGCCAGAAGCCAAGCCAAGTACTTGCCATCAGGTATGCCTGCAATACCAGTCAATTTGGGCGAATTCCTCTTTCTGAGGTCCCCAAAGTATCCTGAGTTTCCTGTACCTGCCAGGAAGTGACATTCTTTACTCACCTGGTGAGGCTGCTGGGAACTCTGTAAGCAAGGTATCAGGCCAAGAGTTTCAAGGGGTTTTATGGCTCCAGGTTTTATAAAGTCAACCTTAGTTCCTTTAAGCTGTCTGGTCATATCTGAGTCTTTCTCAAATATGATATTCCAGTCAACGCCTTGGTAAAATAACCAGCATTTCCAATGGTGTCCTGTTACAAGGAGAACAGATTCTTATTGAATTAATGCAAATGACTGATTGCCATGTAAGAAAGAATACTTGCTGAGACCTTTAGAGTTTTAGAGGGTTCAGATACAGAGAAAAGTTGAATGCTTTGATTTGTTTACAAATGAATATTTTTACATCTCAGTAAGTTACAGATAACTCTAAGAAAAAGTTTTCTGAGTCTGGAAGAGCAAACATCAGTTCGTCTAGTCCCATGTTATTAATCCTGGTTTAGCCTGAATGCAGCTTTTACTTAGTTCTGGAAATTCTTACCCATTTTAGTTCTAGGATTTTTAACATATCGAATACCTGTATATGTCCTGAAAGTCCTTTATATAAATCTCCTTTATGGTAATACTTATTTTACAAGAGAATTAAAACAATTATAAGTGACAAAAACTCAGAATAGATATGGTTTTACAATTTAACTGGCAAGAAAGTCAGGTTACTTCTGTGACACATATCGTTTTAATAATTACAATATCAAGTGATGACCTTATCCAAAGGTTAAAACTTTAGGAAATGCATAGAATCTCTATAATAGTTATAGCATTTACCCAATGTAACCCAAGGTTTATCATTGGTCTAGCAGTACTTTCTGGGTTACTTAGCATACCAAGGAGAAGACTTATGAGTCAAAGAGATCTCATTTACAATTTAAATCTTGTTGACAATTGCTAAAATTTAAGTTTCAAATCACATGCTTAAATAGGATTACGGATGTTTAAGATCTGATAAAACAAAACATAAAAACTGGTTTCTCTGTGCAGGCAAAGAGAAAACCATTTATATTCTCTTTTTAACAGCAGATCAATTAATCTAAGAAAACTTTGTCTTTTTGAACAGAGAGAAACCAGATTTTTTTATACCACTTTTTTTTAGTTTACATAATAGTCAACATTTACTTGAGTGGATCACCAATATAGATTTGCCATGACACAGGGCTTTAGTCTTCCTTTTTTAAATACTATGCCTCATTTGAACAGAAACATTTTACAGGAAAAGATTTATTAGTGTGAATACATCCATCAAAACTGATCTAACATGGTTAAATTTCCAACATATTTCATTGTTCTCTTTCAAACCTATAAACCAAGGCAAATAAAGGTCACTTTCCCCAAGCCTTTTATGACTTACTAAATACCCTCAAGTTTAGTTTTTATTATTTCCTTTCATGTTCTAGGGCAGCCAGACATTTTTATTTTAAGACAAAACTATTTACTCTCTTAGGCCCTCTTTTTTTTGTGTGTGTATACAGTTTTTCTAAACTTACTATCAGTTTTCAGTCAACTGCCTTTCCTCTGTTGTTTTTGTTTTTGTTTTTGTTTTTAGACAACATGAAAACTTTTAATAAAAACCTTAATGGCATTTTCCTTTTGGTAGCTAGAATACATGGAGTCATTTCATGTGTATTTATCATTCTGATGTGCTACATTTTAAAATTCATTTTAATCTTAGTCCATTCTGACTATACCTAAAATTTCTTTTTTGAAGATTTCTCTTCACAAAACTTTTACAACTTTTTTTGCATCTAGGTTTTGTCCCAAGCCATTTTTTTTTCCAAACAATTATCTCATTTAGGAAAAAATTACCTTTTATCTTTAATGAAATGTATTTCCATTTCTTTTTATTTTATTTTTTTGTATCTCCTACTTTTTACATATAGGGTTGTGTTTCTTACTTCCATCAGTCTTAGTTACAGTTAGCAGAATTTTTTATTCTTAGAAACACTTTAATCACTAGTGATGGCTAAGTATTAACCAATCGTGAACAGTTACAACAGAATTCTTTAGATGACAAATTTATGAATCGGTTAAGCACAAAACCTGTTTACCAACAGATTTAAATATTTTTTGCAGTAAGAAGTCAAAAGCACAAACCTGGTTCCAGTAATTAATGCTTTAGTATTTTATCCTATTTGGTTAAGACCTAGATGTCCAACAAATTTAATTCCATTTGTCATCCAAGCAAACCTTTAAAGTTTCAGGTTAACAAAGACTTTGAAAGATACTTTAACAATTACATATTAAAACTTTGAGACAGACAATTAATCATTAGTTCAGTTATTTTTTTGCTAACAGATTTTAACAAATAACATGAGCTTATTTGACCTTCGGTAAACTTTGATTGAAGTTTCACATTTACTGCTGTTACTTTAAAGACATGTTTATTTTAAGTAAACCAACAAACTTAACTTAGTTTAAATTCTGATTTACATTCCACCTGGGCCCTCTCCACTTTCAATGTTTACCTGAGACACGGGTGGGAAGATCTGGAGTGGGGGGCGTTAGGTTCAGGGGCTGCTCTTTTTGTTTCTTGACAGTGAAGAGAGAAGGAGCTGTGGTACAGGAAGCACCGAGGATGGTCTAGAGGCCAGTTATGCAGGCCACACCCAAGCTGGTGCAGAAACAGAAGGGGGAGACAGAAGAACAAAGTGCTGCCAGAAGGCCCCGCCAGCAAGGGGGAGGGGCTAGGCAGTCCAGGTCTGGCCAGAGAAGGCAAGGAACTTCCCTGAAACAAAGGGAGTTTTGGCAGCTGCTTGGGAATATTCCTTAAAGTCTCTGTCTCGAGTTAGATTAACCACAGTTGGCTCCAGTTATAGCCATTAACACAAGAAATGAGCAAGGGAGAAGTCCCACATCTATTAGGAGGAATGGAGAGATGAAAATCAGAGTCCCCTTAATCTCTGTTTGCCCCATTTCTTCAAACACAACAAACAACACAACAGACAACAAAAAGACAAGACACAGACAACCACAGACCCAGCGGCCTTTACCCAGAACCTGCTGCTGGTGGGGATTTTCTCGGTTCCCTATCAACATTCGCTGGTGGGGATTTTCTTTGTCTCCTAGAAATGAGCAACAGAACAGACAACAAAAAGACAAGACAAAGACAACTACAGACCCAGTGGCTGGTGGGGATTTTCTCAGTCCCCTGCAACTACCCGATGGTGGGGATTTTCTTGGTCCCCTGACCACCTAGGGGACTCGAACCCCTTGGCGATCTACCAGAAGAGGCATGGGGCGTCCCCGCATCTACTCCAGCCGTGGGGAGCATGGCTGTGTCCAGCTTCTCCCTGGTGGGCCATACCTTGGAGCTCTGCAACCAGACAGACCGGATCTCACAATAAAATCTGGAGATCTTACCTCTGGAGGCTTTTCCCAGAAATTCTGATGCTGGCTCAGTTCTTGTCGTTTGATCCCGGATGAGCCCCCAAATGTTGGGTCCGTTATCAAAGGAATGAGACTGAGACAAAGTGAAAGTTATGCAAAGCCTTATTCTATGCCAAGCATTAGAAGTTAGACTGACCGGCCAGGGGAACGAGACTGAGACAAAGTGAAAGCTATGTAAAGCTTTATTCTATGCCAAGCATTAGAAGTCAGACTGACTGGCCAGGGGGTCTTACAGGCTAGTTTTATAGGGTACAACCGTAGACATCTACATATGTGGCTTTGGCTGATTGGATGTCTCCTACCTGTGAATTTTAGTAACGGTTACCCGGAACCGATACTAGTAACTGCTGAGGCATTTATTAAACAACAAAATGGCTACCTAGGCAACATGGAGTCGCTATGGCTAAGTAGGCCCAGGCAGGCCCTAGGGGTTTAACAGGTTTTAATGTGGAATCGGCCCCTACACTAATAAAGGTTAGAGCATAAATCAATGAAATAAGATACAAAAGAACAGTAGAACAGATCAATGAAATTGGGAGTTGGTTCTATTAAAGAATTAATAAGACCGATAAACACTTAGCCAGACTTATCAAAACACTGCTACAAAGAGACCCCTGATATACTAATTGGTCATGTCATTATGTCATCACACATATGATAGAAGTAGAGTGATTATATTGAGAGACAACTGGTCCTATTTCTAGTTAAGAAAATAAAGTGTATTGACAATGATTGTCTCTTCCAAGATAATAAATATCATGACAAGGGCAATTAAATGCAATGCATCAATTCCTAAAGGATGCCAGGCAGCAGTGGCCATGATAAACTCAGGGTACCTGATGAGAACCTAACTCAAGTGTCTGTGGCTCTTTGATAAAAAGTCCCCCAACATCGGTCTCCAAAGCTGTGACCCTCGGTCTGAGGGAAAAATGCATGCTTCCTACATGTAAGCCACTGAGGACTCCTTCTGGCTTCCTCCGTGTTGGGAGTCCAGATCCACCATCCTGCTTCCCTTGAAGAAATTCAGCACTAATTGCCTGGAAGGAGTTCTTTTTAAATCCTCAAATGAACACTCTGATGATAACTTGTGGGATGAGTCAGAACCTCTCCTAAAAATACCTGAGGTGGAGGGAAACCTGCAAAATCACATTGAGGTGAAGAAACCCAAGTCCCATTCTCTGTGTGGTATCTGACTTTTCTTTTTTTAATTTTTATTTATTTATTTATTTATTTGACAGAGAGGGAGAGATCACAAGTAGGCAGAGAGGCAGGCAGAGAGAGAGGGGGAAGCAGGCTCCCTGTGGAGCAGAGAACTCAATGTGGGGCTTGATCCCAGGACCCTGAGATCATGACATGAGCTGAAAGCAGAGGCTTAACCCACTGAGCCACCTAGGTGCTCCATGACTTTTCTTGACCACAGTTCTGTTTTAAGGAACCTTGGAGATGAACAAAATCAAGGAGGACATGAGAATGTTTGGGTATTTAGGATAAAAAAAGAGAAGTATAGATAAGAAGAGAGTAGAATGCTTGAACTCTTCCAAGTGTTTGGGATTCTCTATTCATGGGCAGAGAGTGACTAACATGCCTGAGGCAGCAGTTACTACAGTTTCCTGTCTTTATGGCACTGAATCCTACAAACGCACAACTGATCTGAAATAAAGGTTGACAAGGATTCCTGGATGTCTGATGAGTCAAAGGCCTGGGAGGAGAAAATTGAAAGTTCACTGATTATGAGATCTGGTGGATGTACAGAGGGAAGTGGAGATTAGGTCAGTGGAATTCAGTGTTTTGTCAAAATTCAGCAAAACATCCACCACAGGTAAGACACCAAACCAACAAGCTTATACGACTGAACAGATGATCTGCCCTCAGTCCTTATCTCAAGCTCCATGGTATTTGCTCAATATGTTTTTGAGTGATACAGCCATGGTGACAGCCCACCACCACCATCTTCACTAGTGTACAGCTAGTTATTGTCATCTCTGGGTATCTCACCTGCCTGGCATGCAGGTGAGACCCATCTTCAGTGATGCCTCCTCAAGGTCCACCAAATCAAGGACTGTCAGGTCCCTCACTGGACCTGACACGGGAAGAAGCAGGCTTCATCCTGGAATGTGTGGGAGGGAGGCTGCAGGTGAGACAACCTAGTCTCCATTTAGAACGCAGATGGGCCCTGGAAGTAGGAAAAAGCTTCTCCTAATTATACTGGCAGCCTGTAAACTTGAGCCCCACCCCCTCTTACTGACAGATGTTTTCCTCTGCAACTGTGGAACTCCAGCATCTGGAGTGGGTTGAGGCAGGCCAGCAAGAAACATATCATAGAGGGCTGGCTCCTTCCTTTCCTTCTAGCAGAAGGGCCATTGTGTGTCTGGTCCTTGCCAGGGTTAGAAAAGTCCCTCCTCAAGAGTTCTGATTTTTACCTAGGGTTCCAGTCCCCTTCTCAGGTCAGAAGCCCCATAGCTCCATGGCACTATGGGAATCCTTCCCTGGGATCCTGTTGGCTTCATAGTCCCCTCCCCCATCTCATCTCCAGCACCCCCAGCTCAGGTGTCCCACAGTCAGGAAACACGGGATTCTCGGAGTGTGTGATCTCATTGCGCACTGTTTCCTCATTTTTCCCCCCACAGTTCTGTGATGTTAGGACATATCTCTGTCCTTCTGGGGCAGACACAAGCTGTTATACTGCTGTCCTCAGTGGAATCCTCCAGGAAAACTATTCATTTTCTCCTTGTTTGCATAGTTGACATACAATGTATCACATGTTTCAGGAGTACAACATTGTCACTCAACAATTCTACACATTATTCAATGCTGACCACATAAGTGTAGTCCCAGGGTGGGTGCAACGTCATTCCATTGTTACTGATTATATTCCCTATACTTTTCATATCTCTGGATTTTCATTTTATAAGTGAAACCTTGTACCTTGTGACCCCCTTCACCTCTTTCACCCATCCCCTCATCCCTCTCACCTTGGCAACCATCAGTGGGTTCTCTGTAGTTATGAATTTTTTCTGCTTCTTTGCTTGTTCATTTGCTTTATTTTCTAGATTCCAAATGATGTGAAATTCTGTAGCATTTGGTTCTCTCTGTCTTATTTCACTTAGTGTAATACTCTCTAGCTCCATCCATGTTGCTACAAATGGCAAGATCTCATTCTTTTTAATGACTGAGGATGATTCCATTGTATATATATGCCGCATCTTCATCCATCCCTCTATGGTTGAACACTTGTGTTGCTTCAATATCTTTTTTATTGTAAATAATGCTGCAATGTACACAGGGCCACACATATCTTTTGAAGTAGTGTTTTTGTGTTCTTCGTGTAAATACCCAGTAGTAGAATTACTGGATCTTATGGTCCTTCTATGTTTAGGTTGTTGAAGATCCTTCACACTGTTTCCACAGTGGCTGCACCAGTTTTCACTTCTACCAACAGTGCACAGGATCACTTTTTTCCACATCCTCACCAGCATTTGATATTCCTTGTCTTTTTTGATACTAGCCATCCTGACAGGTGTGAGATGGCATCTCATGTGGTTTTGATTTGTATTTCCCTGACGCTGAGTGATGTGGAGCATCATTCCTGTGTCTCTTAGGATCTGTATGGAGAAATGTCTGTTCATTTCTTCTGGAATACAACATATACTTCTAGGTTCTCTTGTTCTCTCGACTCACTTTTCTATTTTTAAAATCCAGGTTTGGAACTCAGAACTCTCCTTTGGTTTTAACATGTTGTGTCAGAGAGACAGCTAGAACACTTTGGCTCTAGGCAAAGCTGTGCACCCAAACCAGCTCATCAGATGACTCCTCTGTAATAGCGGCCACCATGTGCACAATTGAAATACTCAAGTTGTGCCCAGGAACAACAGACACCTTTGTGCTACAAGGAGCTGTATCTTCTCTAGCATCCTATCTGTGAACCTGGACATGAACTGTATTAGCAGGTACATTTTCACCTCTTTCAAATTGTGCTCTAAGGATAAATGAGAGCAGCATCCAGGGGATAGCTGGGTGGGCTCTGGAGCTGAAATGCCCAAGTATAAACTCTGACTCTGAATGCTACTGGGAGCTAGCAGTATGTTCTCTCACAACTGTGTCCATTTTCTCATCCATAAAGGAACACATAAATCACCCTATAACATAGTATTACTCTGAGGAGTAAATTAATTACTATAATACTTATAAATGCATTTAGCATATAGTGCATCTACAACAAATGTTCAAAAATGAAATTTTGTTCTTTCTTTCAGAGAGAAACACAGGGAACAGAGAGACCCTAGACAGGAAGTTACCCAGTCTCCCAACGGCCTTTGGTTAGGTATGTGGTAATCTACTATAAAGAATCAAATGGAAAATCTTCCTGCAAAAAAGGGGAAAGTGTTTCTTTTAGCAAAGGAAACAGTCAACAAACAAAGAGGCAACCCATGGAACGGCAGAAGATATTTGCAAATGACACTACAGATAAAGGGCTGTTATCCAAAATTTATAAAAAAACTTCTCAAACTCAACAACCCCCCCCCAAAAAGTAATCAAGTTTAAAAAATGGGCAGAAGACATGAACAGACACTTCTTCAAAGAGGATATATGAATGGCTGACAGACACATGAAAAAATGTTCAGCATCATTAGCCATCGGGGAAATTCAAATCAAAATTGAAATATCACTTTATATC